>CALNXI010001568.1:24176-54831 GCA_942486025.1 Porites evermanni | reverse complement strand
GGGGGGGGGGGGGGGGGGGGTAGTGTACTGAAAGTCACCTAGCTTCACAGGGCCTATTGCTGCTTTACATGTGGTGTTGACGACTTTCTCTAAACATCACTTGTAAAGAAACACGTGCCAGTGATTTCCTGCGGTCTTAACCAACAGAGCATTGAGAAAACGCTAAATAAAACTGTATTAAGCGTACACCCACGGGACCATCGCTAGTATGGTAGATCGAGGTGTCCACTAAAACCAGGTTGGGTTTACAGGTAATAAGGAGAGAAAAGAGTAGGAATCAATCACGATCGTGTTCGCTTAAAATGGGGACCACTTAATACCGGTTTCACTCTTTCTAATAGGGTTGTTGTCATCGTTTTCGTGAGAACATACTGGGGTTTAACAAAACGAGAGGGTTTGATTGGAGTGTCTGGGATAACAAAAGACTGGCACTAAAGGAGTACATAAAAATAGTCGAGATTGGTAGTAAATGTTTTAAAGTAATTTACAGCAAAAGTTGGAGTCTTTCACCTGTTCATCTGAAGTTTCAAACCAAGGTGCAAACCGTTTGACGTGAACTTTGTTAATTTCTGCTGTAGGGCACCTCAGACACCTGATGAAGTCTTTGGCCTTGCGCAAATCAGACTCAGATATGAAGTGCAGACATTCCTCTTGCTCACACCACCACTGCTTGTGATGTTTGCAGCAGTAATTAGCTTTACTTTCTTGGCAACAAACAGGGCAGATCACACCTATTTTATATTTCATATTCTTAAACCAAAAGAATTCTTCTCGCATGCACTCAAGCATCAACACCAGTTGTCTTCGCACAGCACGAGCACAGGCCTCTTCAAATCCATCATAGTTGGGAACTGCAGACAGGTTCAGCTTGGATTGTAAACATTCTGTCAAGTTTGTATTGACATTTCCTCTGTGAACCACAACTTCAATACACGATGAATGACATCGAAGAATTACAGAGCAGTCGTCATCTGCAGAGGTGTAAAACCGCGCAAAATTAGCGTACAACTGAGGATTCTCTGCCCTCCAAAATTCGTCTTGGTCCCACTGAAAAAACTGCAACACAAGTCGGGGAAAAAAGCCTGCAGGAACCTGCCCAGATTCGAACCTAATATAAAAGGATGGAATTTGTGCGGAGGCTACTAACTTGATAATATCCCCTGGTGGATGAGACATTAGCATGGAGGGCACGAGATACTGCTTGCCACATGAAGCATCTGATGATGGCCAAGGACAAAGCAAGCTGAATTTCTCCATGATTTCTAGAAGGCTCGGAAACATTTCTTTTGGAATTGATAAAGGATACCACACAAGTTCCAAAAGTTTATAATCTATGATGCCCTCTGTCTGCAGCTTACTCCACAATTCTGTTTCTTTTCCTTCATAGGGACCGGGCTTTACGGTTATCACCGACGTAAACAAGTCGACCAGCCACTGAGGATCCAAGATGACCACATTATTCAAAAGTGGAGAATTGTCGAAATGAACCAAGATTCTCTGGTCATGTAGAAAGTTCAGCAGTGTTGTAAATTCCCGATCATCCTCAATGTTACACACTTTGGATGCAATGTGTTTTGTATCTTCCAGAGAAATCCACTTTTTCCCATCTTTTACTTTGGTTTGAAGAGCCTTTTCGAAACTTAGCCACTTTATCGGGTAGTCTTCTTTCATCTGTGGTAGCTCCTTAGCAACAGCAACGACGTTTTGCCACAAGCGCTTCACTTCTGAGCACTCTGATTTACTCCCTGACTTTGTGTTATCGACGACAAACACATCTTCATACAATTGGTTTTTGTAAGGCTTGGTCTCCAAGGAACCAAACACCTCACGCGCTAGCACAAATGGATCTGCCCCACCACAAGGTTTATCAGCATGAGTGCAAACAAGGAACACGGGGGGAACATTCATTGGTGATTGACCCAAACGTATCTGCTGGTTTTCATCTTGATTGGCTATTGAAGCAACCCATGTCATCCAGAAATCCAGATAGTCTAGGTTACTTTTAAAATCGTGGTTGTCTAAAATCATGCTGTACATTCCTTGCTTTACGGTGGGATCGGCTCTTGCATGAAGACCTCGACTGAGGTCAAAAACTAACAGGTACACTGCTCTTTGTGTGAGAAAAAGTGGATGCGTTGCATAGTAGACAGGTTGTCCAGCAAAATCCCAAACAATTGAATACATTTCCGCATCGTCTCCAACTCTCTCTTTCTCAACTTCCTGTAGTAAGTTTTTTACCCTCTCTGCTACCTCATCTGGTATCTCGACTACACAGTTTTTTTCTTCTTGGCGAGCTGCAGAATCTGCACCAGATTCTTGACCAGATTCCATTGCATTTTTTGATGCCACACTCGATGATACAGTTTTTGCCTCATTTGACGGCAAGTCATCCTTTGAATTCTGATTGTTTGTGTAATGAGTTAAAACTTCAATTACCAAACGAGCTATGTGGTGCTCAAAAGAGAGGGCTTCTCCGAAATCATTCTGTGCTTGATTGTTCACTGTATTCTCACCTTGCATGCAAATATCAGTTGAGACATTGAAATGTGAGGGTCCAACATCTATCCCCACTGTGCTGTCCTCGTCTGGGTTGAACGGTTTTCCCATCATAGAATTCTTAAGGCTGGTTTTTCCGGAGCGATCTTGTCCAATCACCATGATCGGCAACCTCTTGACACGAGCTTTTCCTTCATTAAGAGCCTTGTTATAGGCTTCCACAGCCAAGGGACCACGTAAATTAATCTCTTCAGGAACGACTGTGTAAGCAAGAAACATAAAGTGAAATGATAGTTCAGATTTATATATCTATTTGCCCATTTCCTTTTTTTTGAGCTATTTTGAAAAAAATAGCTCATATGTCAGTGGTGTGAGCGTATGTATCTTTGTGGCTTTGTATCTTTGTATGTTGGGATGTTTGTTGCAAGAGCCAATAAGGTTGAAGGTACTATGAGTTGATGCTTAGGAACCAATGAGATCTTGGCATCTATTTAAACATGGCATTGGTAAAGGTCGAACAAGGGCACTTTAATTGAGACCGCCATCTTGATCCTTCACAATGTTTTCGTCTTTTATTACGGGTACAGGTGTTTGGAAGCATTACATAAAATATCTTCATGATTCAAACGCTGTGAACAGTGATGCAGCTGTTTAAGGGTTCATATTTTAGTGTGGATGCTGCTTCAAGACATTTGTGACTGATTCGGCTATCGCGAACGGTACAACGCACGTATTTATGAGTTGCGTTTCACCCGCTTCAAGTTAGAGTATAAAAGATCATATATTTTCAAAGCTCTTCCAGTGAAGCAATAATTGATATTTAGATATGGACTTTAATTTCAAAGTATGCGGCCTATAAAATGTGGTTTTACAAGTTTGAAAGGCCGTTTTTTTTTTCAAAGCTGTACCGAGTATTGTTAATTCTGTAAACAAGCTTTAAAAATATTATTCTCTCGCTTACAAAGTTCAACAGACCTTTTTTTTTTCGTTCCGGCAAAACAAAAAAATAATAATAAGTGAACAACATGATACATCCTTCCTGCATACTAAGCATCATAGTTATAGAAACGTATTTTATTTAGTAAAGATGAGTAACTTAAGTAGAAACAACCGCGTTAGGGAATACAATTGGAAGAAGCTAGTTGACACAATAATTAGATACTGTTTTATTGAGTGGAGTAACATGATATGAGCAGAAATATATTTCGGCAGTTTGGTAATTTTCTTGGAAGTTAATAAATGTTAGGCTATCAACCTTGACATGGCATGAAACATAATTTAATTGCAGATGTTGTAATGAAGCCGAGGTGATTTCTAAAAATCGTTGAGAAAATTTTGTAGTAAACAATTTGCGTTTTTTTAGGTACGAATTGTAAAAGGGCCAAAGACCAACATCTTCACGTGCAAATTGTGTGCATGAGTTATTTTTATGATTCTGTTTACTAGATAACCGTGTGATAACTCGAATTCCCTCACGTACGAACAACGAAAGGGGGCAAAGTCCAACACTTTCACGTGCCAGTTGTGTGACTGTACATCTCATGCAGATGGCTTTTCACAATAATAATAGTTACTTGAACGTATGAAGACCTGTTTCGTTTTGTAACCAATGCCTTAAAAAAGGCTCTTGTCTTTTAAGAAGCAATAGCTTTCAAAACATGAAGAAATAAGTTGACGGAGTTAAGGACTGTTTCACTGAGTAGAATCGCACGTGAAAACCTCGTGAATTGTGATGATGCAACCATCTACCACAATGATAAGAATCCTGGTATTTCTTAACAACTCGAACTCGATGAGTCACATTTTGGCTTAAGAAACTCCGAGGAAACCTTAGAGTTTTCCTTCTAATCAACGTTTGGTGAGTAGATATTTATTTTACTTTAATAATCTGTTTAACTTGCACCAAATGTAACAGGGAAAGGCAGGGGAAAGTGAATATATAGCATGAGGATCGACGTATCTGAGCGTTTCGCGTTTTCATTTATATACGGCAATACCCAATTTCGCACAAAAACCCAGTCTACATTTAGGACGAAAAAGGTAGATTCATCACTCTTGGTAAGGTTACACTGAAGCATTAAAGTTACACTGAAGCATTCAAAATTGCTCATGCACGTTTAACGTGCCTATGTTTTTGTCGGTCAGTGTGACGAAACTATCACAGAGAGGAGATAAGTACACTGTATACCCCTAGGAACACAGTTGATAGAAATTAACACAGCATTGACAAAATTCAAAACTGACGCGCTATTCTATTGGAAGAGGATGAAAAGGCCGTATTAGTCGGAGGAGAGAATCGGCCAGCAAATTTCCGAATTACAGAACAGCATAGAACGAACAGTGTTTCCTTCTTACAGATTTAGAGTGTTTTCAAAACAGTTCGCCCTCTAGTAAACTAAAGTCAGGTTGCAATTCGATGAGGATCTTAAGGGTCAAGTTTGGGAGACTTGGGTATCGACCCACTTTTTTCCCTCTTGCTTTGACTCTAAACGGCGGTTAAATGCTATGACAGAATTTTCTAAATTTAGGCTTTACCATGCATGCAAGCACTTCAGTTTGGAAAATTACTTCTTTCTACTTTGCGTCTAAGTTCAACTTTTCTTTTTTTTTACACTTGGGTCCAGCCGCTCATAAAAATTAACCCTAGTAAGCTCTTTTAACCAGGTTACGTTTGGAAGAATTCTTGATTGGGTCAGTCATTAAAAATTAACCCGGTTAACTTGCTAAGTACGGCCGCAGCCATGAGTAGATGCTGACTTGATATGTCATAAGACTACTTCTATTAAGGGAATTCTTTCTGACAATGGTTAGGGTGTCCCACCAGACTACGAACGGTGTTACGTTTTGTGTCACCTGATCATAGTATTGGGTTAAGGGATTGCGCATGCTATAAAAAGGAGCTTCATGACATGGTTAAATGAATAGTCAAGGTCATATTTTTGTTTGTGCAAAATCCTTGCAGTATATACGAAAAACAAACCCTCAACTACCAGCATAATTTCTCTGAGTGATAAGGTTTGGAGTGAGCTTTAGGGGCGTATTTTCTTGTTAGTTTTGTTTGGTGATAATTAGCAATTATTCTTTGAAATCGAGGTGAATAGTGGCTATATATTTACCGAACCGCAAAGCGGCGAGGTAAAGATTCCTAAAGCCACTATTTACCGAGATTGAAAAGAATAATTGCTTTAGTATATACACACGAAGTAATCTCAACAAAATCAGAGAGGAAACCATTAAAAAGTACGATTTGAATGACGGATCAAATCACGCGAAAGTTTAAAAATAGATCTTTGCAGAATTTTCAAACATGGCAATTCACAAGTTTATCACTTCGCAAAAAACAGCGTAATGGCTTAAATGGAACCGTTAAAGGTTTGAATTGTTTCCTTACCGGAGAAGAAAAGTAGAACTTTGTTGTTTTCTGTTAATTTGCCAAGTTTATAGCCAAAAGGGTTTGTTGCGTCGTTCTTCGCATGAAGTGCTGACAAAAATGGCGGCTCGGTTGCCTCGAGGTAAGACGTCGTCTTCCTGTACCATTGTTTTTCCTATTTACTTGAAACGTAGAATTTTTGCCAACATTTGCTTTCAAATTTGTTTGTCGTAAATAAACTTCGATTTTTGGGTCAAAAACGCTGAGTTCACGAAACGGCTTCTCCGCGAATAAACGGGAGTTGTAAACAATCCATCGAGCACAAAACTCAGCTACAGTAAAATGGAAAAACGCCGTTTTGAACCCTTCCAAGTCTTTTCTTGCCTTAAAAAAAAGTCAACCCTAGAATTTTGTCGACTTTTAAAAGATCTTTCTCTAAAAAAATAGGAAAAACACCGAGCTCACACATTATCCACTCGCTGTGAGATGAATATTTTTTAATTAACAATTATTCCTCGAGCCCGAATGGGCTCTGAGTCAATAGCCCATGAGGCCGAAGGCCGAATGGGCTATTGACTCAGAGGCCATGAGGGCGAGAGGAATAATTGTTTTAGTAAAATCCAACTAGTTGGTCAAAAATATCGAGAATAAAAAAATTTTAGCTAGTTAAAGCTAGACTTTAATCCCTTTTAGCCGCCAAAAAGCCCGCGCTATTCGCTACTAGTGGGCTATAACATATAGCCTGGTAGTAGCTCAACCAATCAGAACGCAGCATTGATAATAGAACACTAGTTGGATTTTACTAATGTTGAATAGCCCGAGATAGCGAACCGATCAGATTGCTTAAATCACCAAGATCACTGAGTGTGTATATTCACAGTAATTTTCAAGGAGTTATAATAACTCCTCTAGTGGGGTTAATTTAACTCCTTACAGTGGAGTTATTTTTTGGGGAGTTATTTTAACTCCAAAAAGGAGTTTAAAGAACTCTTTTTCAGGAGCAAAAGTGACCGCAGATATTGAGGAGTTAAAATAACCCCAAAAAAGGAGTTATCCTGTACCTGAAATTTTTACTCCATTTTTGGAGTTATAATAACTCCCTAAAAATTACGGTGTACTAATTTAAAATGGCATTAGCAAGTGTGGACATGACACAGTGCTGTAATTTTTGCTGTGCCCGCTTTGGCATGATCAGTTGCTGATCAACGTTATTGTAGTTCGGCATGAATAGGTCGCCCATGCAACTCAAGCTTACAAGATACAGTAATTACAACACAAGATGTTACTCGATCTAAGCAATGCATAGGAAATACAAAAAGTAGAACACAATTTTTTCCTAGATTAGCGTCAATCAGCCTTTCGGGAATTGGGCCCAGGAACCTAAATTTCACTCAAAACTTAATGCCATGCAACAACTGTTTGCAGTGCAGATAAGATCACTTTTTACATTGCTTAAGTTATAACTGAGCTGGGTCACAAAAAAAGAGAAAACAAAGAGGCAGCTGATGGGTGACCTTGAATGCAGCATTATCCCGCTGTGTCTGGAGGTGACTGGAACCAAAGATAATCCCCCCAAAATGAAAGCCAGCGGCCTTTACAATGAAAACAAAACAGTAAATAAGAACTCAAAAAGGAAAATTTACTTCACTGCCTTGAAAAACTGGGCTCTTAAACGTTAAACACTAGTAGACATGCGTCGCTTTCAAACATGAAGGTTAGTATCTGCCTTTTTATACTGCATATAAAAGCGATACCACAGCAAAACCTATATAGCAAGATTATAATAGCAAAACAACGATCTCTACAAATAAGCTGAAATGTAACAGCTAAATGATAATAAAAGGTACTTTTTGTTGTACAATTAAATCGAAATTAAATTCTTGTATTATAATTTTAACTGAAATTTGCTAGAATTCTTAAATAAGTTAAACATAAGGCCAGGGGCAAAATTGTTATTCGTATCAGATAATTGCAATGCACGCTAGTAGAAGGCACAAGTGTAATAAAGGTCATATCTGCAATAACACTTGGACCCAAGCGTAATGAAAGTCCTATCTGTAAAATATTTGGACCCAAGTGTAATAAACGTCTCATCTGTTATGACCTGTGGTCCCAGCTGCGATAATATGAGACATGTCCACAAAACAACTTACAAGGTTGACATCACGGGTCACGTGACCAAATGGAACGAGAAAAAAATGAACAGGAAAAAATACCACAGAATCTAGCAATGGCTATCAGTTTAAGCTTTGGCAAATTTATAATTGGCTATGAAACGTGCTTTTAAGAAGATTCATCGCTCCAGGAGAAATAGATATGTCGTTCGCGTTCTCTTGTACAAACTGTCAGACTAAACAGTTTTCAACCCAGTGGAATCTGTTTTTATTTTTCCCCTTTGTCTCCCTGCCATTTTCAGTATTTCACTCACAGCTGAATTTTACTGATAGGATTTCATGACTGTCAGTACAGTCGACTCCCGATAACTCGAACCTTCAAGGGAAATCGAAAAAAGATTCCAGTTATCGGGAGTTCGAGTTATCGGGAGGTCTAAGAAGACAGCCGAGAGTAAGGTAAAAAACATTTTTTACTGCACAGTGAACATTTTAATCACATTTACTTGTAGAAATGTCAAGTGAAAATTAAAAGATACTTCTAGATTATAAATCAGAACGTTACGTAACAAAACATAGCCTAAATAGAGCATGCGTTTTACTGTTTTGAGAAGAAAAGCAGCTTCACGTTAGCCTGTGACAATCAACATCATCCTCCACTAGTAAACTATACTCCTACAACACGTCAATAGGAAATCCAAAATTCAATGTTTCGGACGCCAGTAGACGGCTTTTTCTCCCGACTTTTTAAGGGCTCAAAACATGGTTCGAGTTATCGAGGGTAAAATTATTGCGTTCGAGGTACGAGAACGCAACCCCTAATTTGTGTTGGGTGTTCTGTGCATCATTGGGTGTCCTGTGCACTTAATAAGGGAGGTTTTTTTGAGATTACATTTTCGTCGTCGACACACATTTGCCTCGCTTTGAGGCGTTTGCTTAAGTTTTGCCTCACTTAGACGCGCTAACTCATGTGGTGATTGTTGTGTCCTCAGCGTTCATCTTTCAAAGGTTTGCCGAGGTCTGATATTCTCTCTTCGTAAAGCTTTCATCTTTTAAAAAGTTTGCTGAATCTAATCTTCGTAGAGCGTACATCGATCTGTGTTTGCTGAATCGTCCAAAGCGTTCATCTTTCAGAAGTTTGCTGTTAAATTTTACTTTGGATTAAGCCTTCATATTTTTCAGCATGGTTCGCCACTGCCTTTGGAAAATGTCTGCGACTCCCGGTGCATGCATCAAACAGGGTTTAGTTCGGCGGCCGTTGTGCCACAAAGTAAATTTACCGAGTTGTGTAGCTCGGCGGCCGTTGTGTCACAAAGTAAATCTACCGAGTTGTGTAGCTCGGTAGCCGTTGTGCCACAAAGTAAATCTACCGAGATGTGAAGCTCGGCGGCGCCATTTGATCATGACTTGTGATATTTTCGGCACCGGACAAACGAACACTTTAACTCTATGTCATTTATTGGGAAAAACTTATAAACCAGCCCACAGTAGCGCCACTCTCGAGTCACTGAAATCAACACGCTCGACCAATTACTGGAAAAATTATTGACGTGAACCGCACACACATTCCATTGAAGGCTTCGACAGGGTTAGTGGGAAGTTTGAATTCAGATGTGAAAGCTTTTAAAACAGTAAATTCAATGTAATTCATTTTGTCAACAAGTTGATGATTGGATGCCCTTAAAAATAACAGAGAAAATTATCCGAAGAAATGTTTTTGAAGAAACAAAAAGAATACCGGGTTAAGCACTAATCGGCCTTTGAGCAACTGCGCCCTGTAACTCGCGCCAGTAGAACAAAATGTTCTATTTACACGCCCGATCTCCTCCGATTACAAGCACTTGACACCGAACCATACGATATCTTTTCAAAACCTTATTATAATGATACACAGTTTAAATAGAGGTTTCGCTGTACGCAACCCTTACGTTCAAAATATGCCATAATCATATTTATCTATATCGCAGCCACCCTTCCCCCTCAACTGCTACCTGTACGCCTAACAAACATATCGAACGCACTATCCTAAGCTCCGATTACTCCTAGTATAGAAAATGACCTGAGGGGAAACGAAAATTAGTTCGAGTTAGCGGGAGTTCGAGTTTTTGAGGGTTCGAGTTACCGAGGGTAAAATTACAGCGAATGTATGACGGAAATCCAGGGGAAATCGATTTTGGTTCGAGTTAGCGCGAGGTTCGAGTTAGCGAGGGTTCGAGTTATCGGGAGTCGACTGTACTTGTACTGAAAAGGAGTACCTTTAATTTAAAATTGTTCCTTAATATACATTAGTGAAATCTAATAAAGCATATGCCGCTTCTAACTATAAATTATATGGCTTAAAAAAATTTTCCAGAATTTCCTTAAATCGATAATCGAAGGAATAAAGATAACATAAGAATTTTAACATCATAACAACAAAAAACACTTTCGAAGGGAGCGCAGTAAGTGCAAATTACAGTTCGACGGTGTAACTGGCAGCCCTGGGTTGCTTTCTGCAGGTCACGTGATATTATACTTTTTACCTCTTATTAGTCTCTCTTGCGTAAGCAGCGAGACTCATAATCTGCAACGCGTTTTTCGCCCCGGGGGGTAGTCCCTTATACAGGCTACATAGGTATGTGCCGCGTCAAAGGGTATGTTTGTTTTAGCTGTTTTGTTCTGAAGTAGGGTATCAAGTTCGACCATTTTGGTCTGA
Organism: Porites evermanni; assembly: GCA_942486025.1. NCBI lineage: Eukaryota > Metazoa > Cnidaria > Anthozoa > Scleractinia > Poritidae > Porites > Porites evermanni. Next base: position 44,159 of record CALNXI010001568.1, on the reverse strand, counting down.
AATAGGGTATGGTTTTTGCACTCTAGTCTTGAATTGGGTATGTTTTTTTAGAAGAATTAACTACTTCTTCATCATTTGATAATACGACCATTTCCCTTTCAATGTTTACGCCAACTACCGTTTACGTGCCGTAACAGCTCGTCACGCGCTCCGGTCACGCGCCGGGCTCCAGGGCTACAGGTCTGAAATAGTGTATCAAATTTTTGATCAGGTCTGAAATAGGGTAGGGAAAATCACAGATTTGGGTCTGAAACAGGGTAATGGTTTAAAGAAGCGTGCCGCACACCCCTCCAAATTTTTCTGGAAGTATCCCCCCCCGGAATTTTTGGGACACAAAAGGCAGGTCATAGTGCCAGGCGTGCCTTGCGGAGACCGTGGAAACTGGGTCTAAGAATCTTTGCGTGATCAAAGCCACCAATGTTTTGAGAAGAAAGCTTAGCAAAGATTAAATTTAGAGCTTTTCCGAAACATGTCGGTCCACGAATTCTATCGCTTGAAAGCGTTGATTACTTTGGAGCAAGTGAACACTACTGAGTGGTCGAAAAAAAAAATTGGCAAAATTGCGATGGTCGGGTGTTGTAAACTTTCACTGTATGCAAATGAGTCTTGTGATGAGCATGCGATTTATTTTCGGCGACTGAAATGACGTGCCATGTAAATCACTTTTTCGATATTTGGCAATGATGTAATTTCTCTGGAATCGAGGCCCTTGAATTTTCGTGTATTTATACACGCGTATATGCTGCTACCGCAGTGGTATTTTTGGTTGTCGCTAACACGCGTACTAAATCAATTCAAAAACAAATAAAAAGTATCGACGTCGATAAAGTAGGAAGTAAAAAACCTTTAGCGAGTAAATCATGTTTCTTGTAGAATTAACCGCCTCCTCATTTCTCAATCTAATCTCCAAGCAGGAGAGACCTGGGCCCAGTTGTTCAAAGGCCGATTAGTGCTTAGGGACCACCAGTCATAATTTAAGTTGGAGGGGAGGGGGGGGGGGGATGGAGGAGAAATTGTTTTTTATCCCAAATTATTTCCAGACCCCTACTCAAAAGCACCCATGTTTTTTAGGTACCCCCCTTCAATCATGCTAAAAGATTTAAGGGCCTCCTTTCTTACATTATACCCAAATGGTAATAACAAATAACATTTTCTTTACTTTACCGTTCTTACTCACTGTCACTTCCGAGTGTGCCAACTACATAATCGTCATCTGAGAGTGACTCGTCATCTTGCTGGTCAGCATAGGACATGGAGTCTGCCATTTTCTACTGTTTCTCTTTTATAGAATTAAGCTCATTATTCCGCAGTACATGGCAGCTGATGGTTTTTATTTTGTCACTTTTTTACCATACTTACCAAGTCCATGGGCAGTTAGATATTTCTCAAGTTCTTTGACAGTTAGTTGCAATGTTCCTTTTAGAGACATGTCTAGCCAGTCATACTCATTGTATGTTTTTACGTCTCGTTTGCTTTTGTCGGTTTGCCTCTGAGTCTACCTGATGGATTCTTTGAGTCTCAGTGTTGTCGGGTGCTCCAGATATGAACGCACGTATTTTTCATCAACAGCGAACTTTGTTGCATATTCTTTAATGGCATCTGTGTCATTGAGGGTTATTTCTGATGAATTAAATAAGCGTTTCAACTGAGCCCTTGGCTGCCAGTCATCAGGATCTCTGGGGCTACCATCATCATTTCTCACTGGCGTACAAAACACGCTCTTATAGTGTGGAGGGTTCTTGGGGTCAGGTATGGGTTGAGGTATTCGCTCACTCTCTGGTCCTACCCATAGATGCCTTTCACAGAAGTCGCAAAGACGACCATCTGAATGTTCACTGCATACCCTCTTGAGAAACGCCATATAGAGCTCAACCACATTGTAATGTGATTCAATGAATGTGGATATTTTGTTCATATATCCGCTACCTGGAATTTGTTCTCGCGAAGTGTCACTCTTTGCTTTATTAAATGCCAAAATATTGGCTTCATTAAAGAAGAACTGATCTTCTGGCTTCATAGTTAGATATGCAGTGATGTATTCTTTCAAAACGGGAGCACCGTGAATTCGTTCTTTAACTTCCTTTGCCACATCCCATGCATTGTTTTCCATTCTTTTTTTCTTGTATTCCTTCATCCTCAGTCATTCCTTCAAAGCACTTGGTTTTCTCCCACTCAAGGGTTTCTCCATCGACAATAGAGTGTTGATGTAAAATGAGCAGTACATGCTCTAATAGCAAAAACCTTGACAGTGACACAGACAGTGAGTCCACATCAACCTCATCTACAAATAATGATTCGGATAGTGAGATTGCATAACATGACTTTCTGCATGTAATCATTTGTTAAAATGCCGATGAAATTGTTTCAGTGTTACACAATAATGGATGTTGTGTTGATGCACCTACTATTTGAGCATTAAATCTTTTTGTCAAAATGCTGATTAAATTGTTTTAGTATTACACAATATAGGACTTTGTGTAAAACTGAATCAAAATCAGGTCCTTTAATACTCAAGCGTCATGCTGCTCAGTAGGGATGCTACTTAAAAGAAACTTGAAGGCGCCCCCAAGGTCATCTTTTGGCATTTTAAGGCCCCCCATATTCCATCCCAAAAAATTAAGGCCCCCCAGTTTCTCCTCCACCCCCCCCCCCTTCAACTTTAATTATGACTGGTCCCTTAACCCGGGTTTCCTTTTTCTTATGTTCAAAAGTATTCTCGGATAATTTTCTCTGTTATTTTTAGAGCTTCCAATCATCAACTTGTAGACAAAACGAATTAAAACTGAAATGCTTTTTAAGCTTTCAAATCTGAATTCAAATCTCGCACTAACCCTGGGTTACCTTAACCCAGCTTTGAACAACTCGGCCCAGAATGCCGCTGTAAGCGTGATCTTGTTGGCCATAATTTGTTGCTGGTATATTACCACCGATTTGAGTATGAAGGTAACTTTTAAAAATACGGCCTTTATTACAGATAGGGCCTTTATAAATACGCTTGGGTTCAAAATGTTATTACGAATGGGACTTTTATAACGCTTGGTTCCAAAGTAGTGTTATTACAGATGGGACCTTTATTACACTTGGGTCCACTTATTACACTTGTGCCCTCTACAGCTGTAGGGGTTTGTCTCACTCTGTCTAGCTGAAACAGAAGTTTTATTAATAGACCTGAAAAGGGTAGAACTATACCTTCCTGTTACCCGCCCCATTATGCTCCTCAGAGATTTTTCAAAAAAAGGCAGACTGATTCACAGTCCGTGCTGGTTTTTGGACATAAAATTCAAGGAGTATTCAAAGCAAGTTTACTTTGTCTTGCACTATGTTTTGAAATGTTCTCATTGGTCAGTAGCAACTTTCAAAAAGCTACCCCGGATATAAAATACATTATAAGAGACAGCCACATTAGAGCATAGTAAATTTACTGATTCTTGTAATAATTTACAAACAGGGATGCATAACAATTTCATAGTTCTTGGAGGGTATTGTACATGGAAAGAGGACCATATTAACTAGTTATCCAATAAAGCAACATTACACCAAACAATAAACTCAACAATAATCTAACATAGTCTGAAAGCAATGATTGTCTTTTTGACTGAAAGTTGATGGCAGACACATACTGTTGGTTACTTCTGGCAACAACATTGAAGTAAAACAGGCTAAAGAAAAGGTCAAAATTGTTATAAACTAGGTATACCTATCGATAGAGTGCCAACGAGCAAGTCATGCGTATTTTGCATAGGAATGGATTCCTTTTATCCAACATTTGACAGTTTCTTGGTCCCTTCCTGTTGAAAGGATTATTTTCTTGAAACTAAGGTGCTATGAAGGTAGAAAGGTTAGGAGAAGAGTCAGTTCTCTGACTCCTGTGGCTTTACGAACCTGATATATAAAACTTTAAAGTGTCATTAGGCATATTTTTTTGAAATTATAAAACAGCTTGCAGAGGAAGCGACCGGTAATATTTAGGGGGAAATATAAAAAATGATCGTTTCTCTTACCACTACAAAATTAGTCTCGGTTCGGTTTCACTTTGTAGATAAATATTTGTGCAGTTTAATTATTTAAACCTCCTCTGAAATTTCCCGAGGCTTTTTGTTTCCCGATTGAATTTTAGAATGATTCGCCGCGCTGCTTGAAATATTTTCAAGGACATGCGATGTACGACATGTACGGCACGTCGGTATTTTGTTTTCACTTTATTATTAACTCGGCCAGGTTTTGAAAAAAATAGCGTTGTTTTCTTTTCCTTTATCGTTCGCTTTAGGCTTGTAATTCTTTTTTATTCTTACTTTTCCATTTGCTGGTTAGATTTTTTCCCCAACATCAGATTTTCCAACAGAAGCGACTATATATTCTTCGTATCAAGCTTTCCTTATCTCTTCGTGTAATATGGTCATTTTTAGTGGTGAGAATTGCTTGTTTCACATGGAAAACTTTTCTTTTCTTTGCTTAAACTGTTGCTTTACAAGCTTCTCTTCGTTAAAACCTTACATTAATGCCCCCCAACATTGATACAATGCATCAAGTTTTCACTTTCCTTGACTGCCGGGGCCAGATTTAGGTGAATAAACAATAAAAGCGTACCACACTCAAGTTCATTCTTCGCGTGAACATATGTGCGCCAAGTATAGTTTACCGCCTTTTGATTGCCTGAAACTGTCACACCACTTGGTCTCAGGGGAATCTACATTACATGAGGTTACACTTTTTGAAGCTCGATCGAGAATTTTTCTGCCTACAGCGCAGTCTTGCGCGGCTCTATTCTGCTGCCGCCTCGCCATCCGAGCGTCTTCGCTCGGATGGCTCGTTGGCAATAATTCTGACCTCAAATCTTGTCCTGAATACACAAAATGTCTATAAAACATCATGATTTTAGCCTTTTCTTTAGTGTCTCTATCTGATCATGAATCGCGTCTGCCTCTCTCTCCATCTCTTCGATTGTCCTTCTAAAACTGTTAGATTTTCGTAGGTGAACCATATTATCCTCTGCTTCCATCTGATCACATGGTGGAAAAACTAATCCCAGAATGCATGTGTGCAAAACAGAATTTCACCCAACTTGCAACAGTGCAGGTTTTGCAAAATCTGTCCCCGATTTTGAAATCTGCGCTCAATCCCTGAATTACTTTAAAACAATCCTACATTATTTCCCATCCGAACAAAAATTCAAGGAGTTTTCATTATTTTCAAGCACTTTCAGCAAAAATTCTTCTTTTCAAGGGCTTTTCAAACGCCCTTGAAATCTAAAATTAAATTCCAGGGCTTTTCAAGGACTTCAAGGAGTAGCACGAACCCTGTGATTGATCATTTTCTTTTTAGCAATAATAAAAGGTCTGTCCCACTGATATTCATTTTCTTTCACACAAATAAGGTGGGTTTTAAATAAAGGGTTTAGTTTCCGTTCCTCCATCCTAGTCTAATAGCGTAATAGAAAAACAAAATCTTACCTTCTGTCTTTTGCTTGACAATTGACCACAGTAGGGCTCCTGTTAAAAGATAACAGACAGAAATACATAAGTAATGTTCAAATGTAATTTTGTTAGTCCGATAGTGAGATAGACAAAATCTTACCTGCTCCCCTCATGATCCTGGCGGCTACGGACGACCCGACTATCCATTCTGGTTGTGCAGCATTTAGCAGCATTTGCAAACTGTAATCTAAATATCAGGATCTTCATCAGACAACAGTCAGAAATAAATATGTAATGCAATGTAACTTAACGTAATATGGAAGAGGACAACAGAGTGTGTCCTCTGTATATTTTATGCTAGCCGTAAGCTCACATGTCAGCATGCAAGGGCACCACTGTCTGCCACTAAGGGTATGATTGTGAGGCAAGTGTCTGTTATGTGTGACAGTAGAAGTGATAACGGACTTAGAGGGAGACCATACCATCAGGAAAACCTTCCTGCTCTTTTCATGGAATAGAACAGTGGTGTGTCTGTGTGTTTTTTTATGTCCCCTTCCCCGAGTTCAGTGTGGTGGAAAGGATGAAGGAGACAAGGCAAATGGCTTATCTGCACTGCTTAATGACATGATCATCTGAGCTGAGACATGAACTTGACACAGCCAGCATTATTACCAGTTTTTACAAGAATCAGGTCATTGTACGAACAATGTTTGAAACTGTGAATTGAGAAGTCATAATCACTTTCACTGATCCCCTCCCTTGCAGACCTTTTTGACTATGCATTCCACTCTTTCTGTGTTGAAGGCATCTCACTTAACCTTCAAGCAGGAATATGATAGTAGACTTTATTCAGATTCTCGGTGACTGGCTTTCGGATTAATCTTGATGGTGTATGCTCCTTCTCTCTTATGGTTCCCACTATCCGACTTAAATTACTTATTATGATGTACTAGCTAAAGCTATTATTTCAAATCAGACTAGTAGACACTTCACTCTACCTTTCGATTTGGAGTGTAATTTGGTCATTATATAACAATTATTCACCGAAGTGGAGGTGGCTAGTCGTATTTACCGAACTACGAAGCAGTGAGGTAAATATCCACGACTAGCCACCGACACTGAGGTGAATAATTGTTTTAGTATACACTAAAGCAGTGAGATAATTGAACACAAAAATGATGATTTTTAACTCAAATACTGTTGCCAACGATTACAATTTTGGCGCGTAATGACCCGGTGGCCGCGGCCGTCGCTTTTTCTTGCCGACAATCAAAACTTTTGAAGGCATTTGTTTAGCTCTTGCGGGGAAATTTCTTCAAAAGGAGTTGTGAATTCTTTTTGTATTTAAAATCATTCTAAAAAAAGATTATTAAATTTAGTTTTAAGCTTATTTATGACCAACTCAACTAAATAAAGTAACGCAAGACTTAAACTTAATTTGCATTTGTAAACAAAAAACTTTTTCACTGGTTTTATCGATAAATTCGTGTCAAAAAGACAAAGCTTTACCTGTTAAAACTTCCAATCTGAACTTCGTCACCTTATTCGTGTATTTCGGAAACAGCTTGCTTGATTAGTTGTGAAATTTCTTTGTTTGTTTACGGCAGCAAACCGGGAAGGCATTTCAGTTGCTCGCAACTTATGCGGGTTTGGCGTCGCTCGCTCGGAGGAACTGGAGGTGAATCAGTGAATAGTGCAGGATATTCACTGATTGAGTAGCCAATCAGAGCGCGCAAAAAACACTATCCACTGTTTTAGTATATACTAAAATAAATTATGTTCTTGTATTAACCTAATTTTACAGTATGCTCTCAATAAAGCCTGTCTTAGTCTCAACCCAATTGTGCTGTTTTGTTTTTTGACCTGGTTGTGTGATTTAGGGAAAGGATCAGTTTAGATTATGCTTGTCTAAATAATAAACCAGGGTTTTAGGGCCACCATGTAAAACTACTTCTCAGGTCGAGTAATCAGTTAATTAATTGTATTGCGTGCGCATATTAAAGTAGATACCTTGAGCATAGCAGAAGCAGCTAGTACAGCTCCCTTTCCTCCCCAACCCACCCAGGTATGTCAAGTATGTTAGTGTCTTTTTCTCATAGTTTTTGGTCTTCCCTCTTGGGACCGATATAGTGCCTGATGGCCAGTTGGAAAATCTGGACTGGACTCTGAACTGGACTGGACTTTTTTTTTTGGGGGGGGGGGGGGTTTATATTTTTTCATTTGGGGGGGAGGGGGTAGTATTATATAGACTTTACTCTTCTTTGTTCTTTGTTGGTTTTGTTTTATGTCTGTCATCTTTAGTCTGGGTGGGGGGCTTAGATTGGTCGCTCTGTTTGACTCACGGCTGTCACGTTTCACTTGACAGTTGAAGAAAATAGCAGAGGTGGATGTTATGTATTAACAAAAACATGACCTGTTTCTTGTAGTCTATCTTATTATCGAGGGTTGAGGGTAACATTTTTTCTTAAAAGGAAAGAACCTTTTGCCTCCCTGTGAAGGTAGACAGGTCGTGCCTAAAAAAAATATCATAGAGCTTAGGCTTATATTTCAGTCATGCCTGCCTCTTCTCTGCCTTGTATGGCTATTCAGTGGGGTAGTTTGAATATGTATATTTCACCGATTCTTGTTTTAAGCTACATGTATCCCACTGTATGCGACGGAATTGTCCTGCTTTCAATGAAGTAGAAACGCGCCAAAGAAATTTTCAACTGAACTGCCTTCACAGGCTGATGGGTTCAAAGTAGCTTTTACGGCTTTGTTACTTGCCGTAGATTTCAGGAGTAGCTTTCATTGTCTCAGTCTTCTTTTCAGTTAGCCGCTGGTGTCAAATTGTGATGAGGTGGGGCCCGATGAGGTGTGAAGCAATCTGATATCTCCCTCCCAACAATGAATGGGCTGGTTGTTTTGCAGGCATACATGGTATTGCATGTGCCCAAAAGTCAGAAAAGCACATCTCACATTCACTGTGTGTTATTGCTAGCACAGCTACTAATGTTGCAGTAGACTCCGAAGAATAAAATCATTCTTTATTAATTCCCACTCCGTTTAACACCAAATAACAATGCCGAAAACAAAGCCCAGCCCATGGGTTGGTTGCTACGCAGAAGAAACAGGTCATGTTTTTGTTAATACCTAACGCACCCCAAAAAACATCGAGATAATTTTTAGGGTATTTCCACCGACGTAACATCCACTTCTGCTATTTTTTTCAACTTTCAAGTGAAACATGACGACCATGAGTCAAACAGAGTGACCAATCTAAGACTAAAAGACAGACCAAAAGAAAAGTAAAGTCTATATAATACTACCCTCCTTCCCCCTCCCCCTAAATGAAAAAATATAGCCTGTTGGGGAAAGGTTGAAAACGCGATTTTTTTACAGACTAGAAAAAATAACACAACCGCCTCCAACCCCCCCAAAAAATTACCCCCCTAAACAAAAAGGTCCAGTCCAGTCCAGTCCAGAGTCTAGTCCAGTCCAGTCCAGAGTCCACTCCAGCTTTTCCAACTGGCCGTGCCTGATAACATAACATAACAAGCAAATTTTACCTTCATCTAACCTTCTGGCAATAATCTCCAATACGTCTAAAACATAAAACAACGATATTTTCAAGTTACTTTAAAATAAAAAAATTATCATATATTTCAAACAAGGTAAAAGGTTACAAAAACATCTGCAAAAACGGATATCAAAGCTTAAATCAATACTCCGAATACCTCCAATGTGAATGAAACGTTGTCGCTCCAACCTATTTACTACTTCAAGGAGGTCACTTTTCTCCGTCTGGATTAAAATCTCCTTTAAGATTGTAAGACAGTCGATTCCAAGACAGCCGTTGCTTCCTAGCTCCCTAAACAATGACCTAACATCGTGGATGTTAGCTCGTCTTCCTTCTGTTATATTTCCTCTGCAAATCGAGATGAGTCGTTCCAAATCATTAAGCTCGTCGAGTACTCGTATAATCAGCTCAAGCACGTTGTTGTATCTCTTTCTTCTGCACTCAAATATTTCAACCTTATGTAGAAAATCCCATTCCTTCACGCCTTTTAACATTTCCCTTAATAAGTCAAGTCGATCGGGACTCAGAAATCCTTTCAGCTCTAATTCTACAAACAACGAAAAGGTAGGGATGCTTTCTTCATTACGAGCCGCCAGTTTTCCTCTGCATATCACTAGTAATTGCTTGCCGGCATTTCTGTTGTCGAGTCTTTGGCTTATTTGGAACAGTAAATTCTTATATTCGAACTCAGACATTTTAAAACTACGACTCGACCGACTCGAGCGTCTGCGAATTGGTGCACACATATCGTGTTCAACTCCCGCAGAGTCGCAAGGACATATGTCGCCGTTTTTGATTGGCTAGTTTCTTACGCAGTTTGTGATTAGTCCGCGGCCTCTGGGAACGAGATTGAATAGGCCATTTGCACTAAGAGGTCATGTGACATCGTTTTTCACAAAATGAAAGTTATATGATTTTACCAGGGGGGGGGTCTACGACTTAGCGAAATTTCGTGTACCTATGATCCACCGATTTATGACATCACATCCGGTTGCAGAGTTGCTGCTCTGTTTTCGCGCGAAGCACCAAGATGGACGCCCGATGCCATTTGGTTTTCTCGTTATTTTTACCCACAGGCTAACGGAATTATGTATCTTAAATGCCGAGAATGTTGAGAAGGTATCTAGCCGGCCATTGAAGCAAATGTCATGACCAAACAAAGAAGATTTAGTATTGTTTTAACGATAAATATCATGCAGCTGCGGGGAATATCATGGCGAGTCTTGCGATGTTTCAGAACGAGTGTCGTTAACGTTTTGTGGCTGTTGCGGCCTCTGATTTAGAGAAGTCATCAATCAAAATATAATTTCCTGAGCGGAATAGAATGGGGAAAACGTCTATGGCCACAGTTTAAAGTGTTCACCGCTGGAAGGCTGTATCACGCCCCGTAAAGTTGCAGAAACTTCCACTCAACTGCATGGTTTTGAGGAATGTCATGGCGAGTCTTTCGCTGTTTGTAATCGAGCGTCACTCAAGAGTTTGGCTTTCGCGGCTTCTGATTCATCGAAGTCATCAATCAAAATTGCCTATCCTGAGCGAAATACCGTGGGGAAAAAGCTTATGGTCACAGTTTAAAGTGTTAACAGCTGGAAGGATTTGCCACTCGACGTAAAGTTTTTGTAGGGGCTCGGTCTTCTGCTGTTCGAACACCCGCTGGCATGGTGTCGCATAGTTAAGGTTAGTAGGTTTGCTGATCCAGGATTTTTCTTTTAGTGCACGTGAGAGAATTACAAGGAACGTAGAGTAAAGAAATATTAGAGTTATTCAATGTTAGAGCGTGAGCTTTTGTTAAGAGAATTAGATATCAAATTTTTTAAATGGTTGATGAAAGAGGAATTCTGAAAGAACAGGTGGTACTATTAGGAAAGGGCAGTAAAACATCCTAAAGAACTACCCTTTTTCTCACAGCACTTTCTACTGGATCTCTAAAACTGTATTTTATTGGGTAAGAAACACATAAAATAGAAAAAATGTGACAGAGAATAGGCCGTTTGCTTTGGGAGGTGGTGCCCCAAGAGAGGTGGAGATATTAAGAGGGGCTACAGCCAAGAAGGACAATATCATAACCAAAACAATAATCTTGCTGATCAATTATTATTACTAGTAGTCTCTTTTGAGTACGATAGTATACCAGAAAGATACCACATGCCTGCAACTGCTGTGATCATAATTTATTGTTTTAGAGGGAGGCATGCAAGGTTTTTGCTAAGGGGATTTCAGGGGTGGTAACAGCACACCTCCAGACAGACTGCATGGTTGCTTATGGGGGATTGTGAAACTTAATGACAGCAAACTTAATTTGCACAGATAAGCAAAATTACATTGCCAGTTATTTCTCTCTGTGTAGTAGGGGATAGACAGTTCAATTATGTGTGAAGGACTGGAAGTATATTTTTTTGCCAATTTTCCCTTGCTGAGCATAAAAATCTATATTGTAAGACAGTTGTGCATAAGGGATATTTGCATTGTTTGATTCTAGGATCCTTAAAAGTTGTAAGGAGAGAGGGTCTTCATGGCCAAAACAAACAAAAAGTATGTAATATGAAACTTGAATGAAATTTCTACCTGGTAGGGAGTTGTTGGGAGAAAACGGCCTCCCTGGAAAAAGAAAGGATAGTTTTTGTTCTGTAACGTGAAACTTTCATCTTAAGACTTGCACTTTTTGTTACTAGAAACAATACATGTAAGCAATGGAACCAAAATTTGAAGGATACTGCAATAATTCACTTCAGTAGAATGGTTTTTCTTTTTCCTAGTAACAATGTTTTTACTCGGTAACTTTTTAATAAGGTTGACAGTGGTCTTCTTTTAGTACAGTATCTATGTTGAATGGCATGCCTGAGGGGGGAGGGGGGAGGGGTATGTACCTGTAGCTGGTGGGGCAAAAGGGAGTATCCAACAGAGAGTTCAAACCTTTTTAGGAGAAACAGTCACCCAGTGCAGCTTTGAGTGAACCAGTGATCATTTTTTTTTTCTTTTGGCCATACATGGACGGTATATTTATTTTTTTCTTTATACTTCAATTTAAATTTTTCCTGTTTTCTGGGTTATGAAAATGTATGATAATGAGTATGACACAAAGGAAAGTAAAATTATCCAGGGATAAAATTGAACCACAATAATAACGATATACAGCTGTGTATAAATTATTAGTATGTATACAACAGTTTTTCTTCTAGTGTTAAAGGAAATACTGAACTTTTATTCACCTACTTTATTTGATTGATCAATGATATTATTGTTCTAAAAAAAGAAACATCAAAATATTATCAATAAATTACATGTATGGATTTTAGAAACATGCAAACCAGCCCTGAGACATTCAAGCTGTATTGATTTCCTTTTTCCCAAAAAATATCCACATTCCTTTTTATTGACTAATGTCTTTTGACCCTGTATTTGGCTCAAAATCTTAATGCTTGGATTCACAATGCATTCTTGATTCTTTTCCAGTATCTACTGAAAAATACAGTCTAGGTATGTTGTAAATACCATCTCTTCTTAGTTGTATCCTTGACAACAGGCTTTCAATGCAATGTTCCGAGTTGTTTTAACACACAATCCCCCAACAAGTGAAGGTCTAGGAAATATTGGGTAAATGTAGATAATTATAAACATCGTTTTTGTGTCAAAAAGTGTTTACACTCCTATTTCAATCTTCAAACAGCTTGATTTGCATAAAAAGAGTATTTTTTATTGTTCAGTAGCTCTAGGCTCAAGTTCATATCTTGATCCCATCAATGTATCTTCAGTTTTAAACAGAGGTTTCAGTGGTTTCAAAACAAGCTGGTGACCACTGGAGTTCCATCAGCTACTTGATTGTATGTTGCCAGCAATTCTGTAGTCCCCCCCCCCCCCCCCCAGCCTCCAGATACTTTAAAACATTTTGAAATCCCTGAAGTTTATGTACTGACGATGAGCTAGTATAATTTTACAAAGGAACCCTACCAAAGGATCAGAAAGCCAAGCCAAGTAGTGTACCATAAAGACTGATCATCTCAAAACCCACCTCCTATTCCATGGCACATACCTGTATAGAAGTACTACAACCTTCTCCCTTGGTGTTAAAGTAACAGTAAAGAGGGGTTTCAGGTGTAGCCTCTTGTCTTTTTTTTATTTTTCTGATATTTGCTACAACCTTTGCTCCTCTGTAGGGAAAGATGGTTTGGCAAGAGGAAAGCAGAAGACAGTTTGATGAAATGATTTATTAATTCACATTTTACTATTCCATCTGTTAAGAGGATTTTCTAAACAGATCATTTAAATAGTCTGGAATTCATTAAAGCTGACAAAAAGCACATGCTGTTCTTGTTGTTCCTTTATAAGACAGCCTTAAATAAATTGCAGGTCTGAAAGATGGAGTTGTAAATAAGCTCATCTCGCTATGTTAATTTTTGATAATCCTTTTCCCATCAAATTTAGTTACTAGTAAAAACCTGCAACTAAGAATCTGTATTTTTCCAAGTTAGCCTAAACAAGTCAGGTTTTTACATAAAAACCAATTAGCACAGATTTAGGCTATTTAGGTTCAGTCTCAAATAGGTCCTTATTTTCTGAAAAAAAAAAAAACTTTGTAACTTTGAGCTAAAAGTATTTAGTGGCATTCAGCTCTTTCCTTAGTATATGTAAAACCTGTATACCATTGCATTGCAGTCGGAGTATTAAATGATAAATATTATTGGACACCTATGTCTCAAAAGAGGACCCTGTATGTTGACTTATCTTACTTTCCCAAGTGTACACTGTGCAGAAGTTTTTTCTTAGAGATTTTATAAATAATGGTAATAGGGCTGAGTGGAGTCCAATTCGGTCTGTAATCATACACGTTACAAAATTGGACAACCACGAAGCAGGAGTCGGATTTGTTTAATCATGAGTATGATTACAGATTGAATTGGACAAAACAAAGTCCTGTAACCGTTACAATTTCCAAGGAAATATATGCATTCCTTTTTGGAGAAATAGCATTTGTTCATACTAAATGTCCAAAATAAGGGAAAATATTACTGGGGGAGACACTGCCTATATGTTGCATATTCATCCATTTTGGATTAATCCCCAGTTTGTTTGGGTAAGTGATTGTTGCTATGGTTATTGTAATAACTTCTGTGATTGGTGGATTTAGCTCAGTGCACTTAAAATGATTGGCTAATGTAATTGTCTGATTACAGGCAACTGTCTGACTACAGCCAACTGTCTGATTACAACCATACACAATGATTAAAGAAAAATAAAGCAGTTAATGCACCAATCAAATTTGAGGAAATTGTAATGGTTATGATTAATAACCTGTTTCAAATTTGAGTGCTCTTTTATAAAGACAGCCTAGCTGGAAAATTAGCCTGACAGGTTCTTAAAAACCAGTTTCTTAGTTGTGGATTTTTCCTGTATCCTTGTTGAGCTTAATACTGCACATCACTATGCTGGGTGTCAGCCCATCCCTTTTTTGTTTCTCCATGTCAGTGAGGTCAGATAGGGAATTTACATTTAGTCCTCTAGACCATGGTGCCTTTAATAGAAAGCTTTCTTCTCCTAATCAGGATCATATTAACAATCCTTTACTCTAACTGATTAATTGAAGGATGAAGAACACTAAGGGATGAAGTTGTCATAACACAACCACCAACTCCTTTCCACAGGAGGAACAGAATGCTTAGGGATGGAAAATAAACATGCGAAACTGATTGAAGTATAGAGAGTATGCACATGACGTCACGGCAGCCATGTTGGTGTCCCAAACTAATCCTGTGGGAGTTGAACTCTTTTCTTATGCAAATGATTTCTTTTGTTCCAATAAATTTGCATAGATGCAAGCCACGTGAGTGAATACTCTCTATGAAATTCAAGCTTAGTTTGGTTTCCTATAGTTGCATCTAGGGTGTTTGCCTTCTTATCTCCGAGGGAAATATGTGCAGCAGACAGTGCTGCACACCCCCTTCCCCCTTAGAAACCTTGATTTCTTCAAAGCTTCCTAGTGCAAGATCATTAGTTTCAGTCTTTCCTGTGAAGTTTTTTAAGTCTTACCAAAAAAACTACAGTTAACACAGTTGTCTAGTTAAATACTGCTGATCCCTGACAAGAAAGTGAATGTCAGGGAAACAGACACTTATCCTTGAGGTCCTTGAAAGAGAGTTGGCATGTAAAGTCAGGAAATGTCTTACCAAGGACCAGCTTCGAAGCACACTACTGTACACTGGCCTAGACACTGTCAGAGGATTCCATCGAAACAGAATTGACATCCTGAACCAGCTCAACATGATTTCAGTGTCTTCTGTTGCTGCAGATTTTCTGTAAACCAGAAAAGTGTACTCCTTGAAATGTCAGCATTCTTCCTTCCTTTCAACTTTAATATTTGACAGTGAGTTGTACTCACCATTTATTAACATCTTTGTCCTCATTGACTTTTATCTCTCTTTACGAGTTGTGTGGTAGATATACTTTTTAATACTTCTTGATATTTTCTTGTTTGTGCTCTTCTGTCATCTATTTTTGTCTTCCCAGCTAAGCAAAATAAAATACATAATTTAAACATTAATGCCCAGAGGACTAGCCTGTGCAACAGACAGAACTAAACTTCTGGTTAAGTCCCCCTGTGAGACAGCACTGAAATCCTGGTTGTGGGCACCCCCTGGCCCACCTGTAAACTAGCACTTGCATATGTGCTATGATTGGCCTGTTAAAAATACCATTATTGAAGGGAATATCGAAACACATTGGGATTGGGAGCCCAGAATATTGGCACGGCTTTGCAGATGTTACTAACTGGCAATAGATTATGTCTGCAACAGGCTACACTGACAACCAGACTTACAGTGTAGGTTTTAAATATATATTGTTTATAAATTCAAAAGTAAGTTTATATTCAAGTCTTTAAAAATACACAAAATTCATTTTTTATACCTTAGATAATCGTCAAATAAAATAAGGTGCAGTACAGCATTATGAATGACCCTAACTGAAACTTATTAATAATTCATAAAATGCAATTTACATCAAGAAATACAAGTAATAATTACCAAGCCAAAATATGTGTTTTGCTGCAGGAAAAACTTACACATTTCTTCTAACGTGTTCTAAAGTAACTAGACCTCTTATTGAGTCTCATATTACACCTCTAGTGATCCCTCCAGAACTTCAAACCTCTAATAAAACAGTTAAACCAGCAGTTTGTTTTTTCACTTTATAAATTTCACTCTTTTTTACTTTACTAATTAATTTTATAACTATAATCACTGTAAGTCGTAGTATGTTTTTTTTTTTTGCTTTAAAGGTCAAGAACCAATCAACACATGTTCGGGAGCGATTCATTGTTAAATAAGTGTTGTAGTTATCAGTTAAGATAAGGGGTAATTTCAAACTAGTCATTTTCACAATATGACTAGTAGTGCATAAGGGTTTCTTTTCATGTATGTTACACTTGCAAGCTTAGAAAAAAAGGAAGGGCACAAACTTTCTTGATTTCTCTCAGATAATGACAAATTGGACTACTTTTGGGCTTAACTCTTGTTCTAAACATAAATCTTCAAAGGCTAAAAAATCTTTAAATGCTAAACATCCAACACTAACCTTCCAGAAGCTCGCAACATGTGACCGTTTCGAAATCAGTTGAGTAGAGCCAGGGGGGGCTGGCAGCGAGGTCTGGAACCGAGTTTACATGATCGCCCCAGTCAAGAAATTTGGCCGAGTGAGACTGAGTACCAATTTTTCTTGACAACAAATATGGCGGAGAATGCAGACATGGAAGGACGATGAGTTTTTGCTCGCTTTTACGTTTTCCCGCGTCCAAACATCAATTAATGGAATTTTTGGACATCAGGAGGCATGATGTATGAACAGTTCAAGGGTGACTTCACTTTTCATGATTCGGCATCTCGGCAAGCTCCGTGAAATTTACGAGCGACTAGCCTTCTCCATCTCTTGTATTTTTCCACTTACAGCGGTATTAAGACTCTCTTCCTTATCCTAAACATGTGCTACGAACACACTGGATTAGTATGAGTCTTGCAACAGTCATATGTGAATGTTCATTAAACCAATTTTCTAGTTCGCTGTTCGTAAGTTTGTTTGTACAGTGGGAGCCACAACAAATACTTAAGAGCTTAAATACAGAATAAGAGCCAATTTAGTAAAAGCCAGGGTAAATGTTCCACTCACTTTGCTTCACATATACTGGGTCTGTCAGTATAAGCTATTTTTAATACCAGAAGGCTGGGAGTGGTTTACTGAACCTTCAAACCTTCACTGGAACATCATTGGAGTGATAGTCAACAAATATTTCCAACAGCAATACAGTATTTAGTAGTTTTATATTAGATAGTGACTTCGGTTTCAAGTATTTCCTTGCAATTGTTTGTGCAAAAATTACCCTATACTTTTGAATTAAACTTGAAATGATTATGACGGTTTACTGTGGGGACAAGAGGCTAATCCAGTTGCTAATAACAGTGAGTACATCAGAGAGGGGTATGCGTTGAGGAAATCCCTCAAATGACTGAAGTATAAGAAACAGAAAAAAGAAAATTGAATGTTTGCAAAGTTTATAAAGAGAATCAAAAGGAGCTTGAAAAATGTACAACTTCGCTTGTTTGTGTAAGTTATGAATATACTTTACAACTAAAATAAACTACAAGGTAAAATTGATTTTTTTACCAACCATCAAAAGAAGTTACTGTCCCTTGAGCACAATCCCCTTAGCAGCTCTTTCTATGATACTATGTGCTATGATGATGGCTATGTGCTGCTGATTTAGGGTGGTGACCATTTCACCCTTTAGAGTTTTGAACAGGTGTTTGGGCTGTAAAGGTTGATGAAGAGCAGTCTATAGTTACATTTTTTGTACCACCATTTTTTTCACCAAGTTTTTTCCATGTTTCTAAGTTTAAACGCTAACTGAATTATGTATGCTAAATGAAATAAATCAGGATTATAAAATAAGGTCTCTTGGCTTAAAAAGGGTAGGGAAATGAACAATGTGTCCTACTAACCATACTCTCTTTCAGTGGAAACCCAGGGAGGTGATCTCACATTTTAATACCCTTTACCACTTGTTGTAACAGCAAAGTCAGCAAAGGTTTATGGTCTCTGAGAAATGTTCTTGCCTGCCTCAACACAAGCTTCTAACTGTTATTGTTGACTACAAATAATATTATCTTAATAATCATTTTACATTTTTTTCCAAGGCATTCTATGGTGTTTTTCATATACACTAGTACAAGGCAATTTTTAAGTTGAGAGGGTTTGATTTCATTAACTACATTTTTATACATAAACAAACTAACCTGACACGTTGATGTCCAAAGGTGTAAAAAAATTACGTGCAACTGTATGGTAAAAACTGATCACAGTGGCCAAAGGAAAGGCAAAAATAGAAACGTCACCATTTTCCTGATTTTATAAATTTCCTTTGAAGCATATTTAGCCAGATGTGGTTCTTGTCAAAACATGCAAACTTGAACATTTATTTTCTGAACTTAGCCAATCTTTTTTAAACCACAATCTTGTTCCAAGGGGTAAATGTAATTTTTGGAATATATAATTTTTCCCTCTTTGTTGGCAACAAAACACACTTGAATGAGGACTCAAACTGAAGGCAGTGTAATAAATGCTGTCATGAAAAGAGAATTCCAAACACACAAAATAATTACTCTTCTATTTGCCTTAGCTTCATTTGTTGGGAACTACGATAAATTTTAAATTAAATCACACGAAGATAAGAACTTTATAAGCATATCAAAATGTGCAAAATCAAGAGAGAAATATGATCTATCAAGGCAAAATATATTTAGGTTCTAGTACATAAAGAAATATATGAACTACGAGATTTGACCATGCCACTCAATCATCCAACGCAACGCTGCCAGGATACGTTCACAATCAAGGATGAAGAATTAAGACTCTCAATCATCATTTATTGACATTTTAAAGGTGTAGTAAAACCGTAAACAACTCTGACAACTCTTCTACTCGACCACAGCCACCGCGCATTTTTAATATTACGAAAAATTAATTTTGGTCCTTTCACTTAAAAATATGAACTCTTCTACATACGTATTGGAGGGTTGGCCCTTCTTTTAGTCTTGTGGGTCTTCTAAACAGAAACACAGCTTGAGAGCCTATCATTGGAGAGGTAAAGCGAGTCAAAAGGTTGGGCATCGAGGAACAATGTCTGTTTACGATCACTGTTCACTGGTCTCGTTCTTAGCGTAGCCGAAACCGCATGTAATGACAAACGCAAGACCAGACAAAAGGAAAACGTGGGCTCCACATTACTGCGGATAAAAATTGGTTACAGCCAAGAAAGCAATGACCAACGGGACCAAAAGCGAATTCACTTCACACTGTCGAATCGCTGCGAAGACAAACTTCTTGCTGTTTTTGGTTCCAGCCCGTTTCGCGCATGCTCGATACAGTTCTCGAATGATTGACAGATTTCTTAACTGGGGCTATCATGGAAAGCCGAAAAGCGGCAAGATCAAAGGCCGTTGCCAGCCCCCCCTGAGTAGAGCTTTCAGCAACTTTACGTCAACTGGCAAAGCCTTCCAGCTCTTAACACTGTAACTGTGACCATAGGCTTTTTCTCCACGGTACTTCGCTCAGGATAGGGTATTTTGATTGATGACTTCGGTGAATCAGAAGATGCAAAAGCTAAAATCTTGAGTGACGCTCGATTAGACCCAGAGAAAGACTCACCATTACATTGCTCAAACCGTACAGTCGAGAAGAGCTTTGAGCAACTTTACGACGAGTGATAAAGCCTTCCAGCAATCAACACTTTAAACTGTGACTATCAGCTTTTTCTCCATTCTATTCCACTCAGGATAGGCTATTTTGTTTGACAATCTCGGTAAATCAGAAGCTACAACCGCCAACCCTTTGAGCGGACACTCGTTTTGAAACAGCGAAAGACTCGCCATGACAGGACAGTTGGGTAGAGCTTTCAGCAACTTTACGTCCAGTGATAACGCCTTCAAGCAGTTGACACTTTAAACTATGACCACCGGCGTTTTGCCC
>CALNXI010001568.1:6041-23407 GCA_942486025.1 Porites evermanni | reverse complement strand
CCCCCCCCCCCCCCCCTGAGCGGTATAAATGACAAACAAGCTATCGTACGTGCATAAAGGTTGTACTGGAAAAGTCCGCTTTCTCGACTCTTCTGATATTTTATTTCATTTCTTGCTAACTGGGCCGCCGTACACCGCCTAGTTCTATTCACCTTAACTCTCAGCCATATCATAGCGACACGCGTTGGTTTAGACTTATCCTGTATGACCTGTATTTTTAAAAAATTCATTGACCTCTGCGATCAAACGAATGGCAACAAAAGAAACTTGGGTCTATTTAAAATTGACAGAGCTGTAGTTGATTCCAATCGATCAGTCAATCTTCCCCTTGATATAGGGAAAATCCTTTGTACTTATCCTCGGAAGAGAAAAGATATAAGAGTTCTTCAAATGTTTCAGATCGGCGACCTGTCATCGTTCCTGGCTGGAGGGCTGACTTGCATCCGGCGTGGAGATTTGTTTGTTTCATGGTCGGGTTGTAGAGAAGACCAGACCAATTCTGAACAATTCTATTTCAATTAAGTTCAATTTGTTTAAATTCACTGCAGATCCTGAAGGCAAAGGCCCGCATTTTTGTTTGACATTGGACAAAATCACTTCCCGCTTGATCGTTCAGTAATTCCACAGTCACGATGAAGTTTAGTCGAAGTACTAGTCTATAACAGTGGGACATAACAGCTTGTCTCAACGCTGAAGCATTTGATATACTTTGTACGTGACAACGTAGAGCCGGTCTGCCCTTTCATAAACTTCCTTCATTTGAATAATACACAATTAAATGGATCTTAAGCTTCTGAATCGCACACACGCGAAAATATTGACATAGTTCGCAATGTTATTATTTTCCATTGTTGCTCCCTTCTGTCAGCGCAAAACCAGCGGGTTGCATATAAATTAGCTCCTCAGGAATATTTAGGCTGTACACGTGACCAGCCGATGCCAGGGCCTTTTCCCGCCCCACCCATTTGGGAAAAGCCCTGGGGACGAGGTTGAGCCCCCCCGGGTTTTTTTTAGGTCGTCGTTTTGTAGGTCGTCATTTTCTAGGTCGTCGTTTTCTAGGTCGTCGTTTTCTAGGTCGTTGTTTTCTAGGTCGTCGTTTTCTAGGTCGTCATTTTCTAGGTCGTCGTTTTCTAGGTCGTCGTTTTCTAGGTCGTTGTTTTCTAGGTCGTTGTTTTCTAGGTCGTAGGTCTTCGTTTTCTAGGTCGTCGTTTTCTAGACACCTTAACTATCACACGTTTAACAAGATAAAAGCAAAAAGTAGTTTTGGCTGCCATGTTGGAGGGCAAGAGTATGCCCTCCAACATGGCGGCCAATACAAATCATACTACTTTGTTGAAAAATCAAAGTGCCATAAAATATATCCCTTAAATGTAAGATAATTTTTATGTGCTCTGTCAATTTTTGGCATCAGCAAGATTCCAACTCATTGTTTAAAGGAAGCATTGGTCACGTGATTCCTTAGTGAAAGAACGTAACATAGATTGTAGATGAAACTTGGTACACTGATGTAACAAGTCAAGAAGATGATAAAAAAGTAATAAAAAGTGGGGGTCTCCGTGTTTATTTTGACGTCACAATGCTGACAAATACGGCTATTTAGGACCCTTTGGCAAAAACCGCCCGCAGCCCAAAACTAGACAGAAAGGTGAGATTTTTTTGATGATGCATGTGGTATCGCACAGAATTTGACTTTAATGTATTTTTTATTGACTTACGTACCAGAAAAATGCCTTTTAATGCCCTTGTTTTTACTTTACGCTCCAAAGTAGTTTTATATTGAACATACGCTATTCGACCCGTGATAGCTCAATCCGTACAAATTAGTAAAATTGGCAAAAAACTGAATATAGATTTGTGCCAATTTTTTTTTCTCATCGAAAGGAAGCACTCTCCTTATTATAATCATGAAATAAAAAATGGGGGTCACCGTACTCGTTTTTGCGGTAGAGCTGCAGAAAGTGCGCACCAAATGCATTTTCTCCGATTTTTGAGAGAGGACTGGGGCAAGTTTCTAAATAGACTGTATGTGAAAGGGAGAAGAAAACATCAAAAAATCCGTTTTTGCAGAATTCACATCGAGATATCACATTTAGGACAAAATGTGATAAAGAAAGCGTTTAAATGAAAATCAAAGTGAGTAAGCACAAGTTAAATATCCCGGCCTGTAGTACGGAATTTTTCTTAAAATTGAACCAAGAGTCAGAGGATAGAGGTCGAAGGTAGCGGACACCTATAAACGTTTCCACAGATAAGATCTCCCAAGACTTACTTAAAGGGTACAAACTGGCTTGAAACTCTAAATGAAATATTTTTGAGCTTGAAAGCAAGTCTGAACTTTTTTTCAGTTACTGGGAAATGAAAGGTACGCTACAAAAGTTACCTGCAAATTATTGCAACCTCATGAAGAAGAAAAGGACCCTAGCACGAGAGTGCAGAAAGCTACTTTATTATCATGGCATGAGGTTAGAAGGTATTTAAATGGTCTCCCAAGGATATCAAAGCTGATATAAGTATGCCCATCAACTCAAAACCTAGAGTTGAAGGGAGAGAGGATAATCACGGGTAGTCGCTTTGCCAATGAGCAATAACTGTCTACACTTCTCTGTAGGCACATACGCTAACGCCATTGGCAGCCAAAGATGACATGCACAGAACCTTTGCCTCTCAGGATTATATCAAAGTAAGTGATATCTGCCTCTAATGTGAATAGGTAGACAGTTACAAAGGTTGGTAACCATTCGGTATGAGCGCTTTCCAAAAACAAATTAAAATTACCCAAAATAAAGTTCTGTGCATGGGTCTCGACGACGCACTACACAAAGCAATGAATACTGCGCAAACAAATACTATGCTTCTAGTATACAGAGTGAAATAGCGCCCAATCTCTGAGATAGAAAGGAGTTAAAATGAGTTACTAAGAGACTTAGTAAGTCTTTGAAAGGGCGATAGAAAGGGGGGACTGGAAGTGAAGGGGAGGGACTCTCTTCACTCTTTCATTCTTCATCCCCTGCGTCCTAAGTTTGCTCAGTCCTAGGCTAGATCAGGGATTTAAAAAATACTTAATGGCTAATGCTTATACTTGATTTAATAAAATGCTTCGGGAAAAAAGTGTTAGGCTGCGTGGCAGCAGTTCGTAAGGGAAGGCGAAAGAAGGTATTTGGGCGGGCGAGAAGGCGAATAGCGTGCTAGTTAGTGGAGAGGAAGTTAAACCCCTCCCTCCTTCCTCGAGCCCACGTCGCAAACACTTGCCACTCACGCTACGAAGAAGCCTGTACTTCCACCTATTTTCTTGCAAGCGGCTATTTTACAGTAATGCTATAACCACTGGCATTATGCTCGATAACTGACGTTCTTGAGTTTAACCAGAGTTGTTTAAAGTGGAAAGGCTTAGAACAATATCATAAGTTAGTCATTATTAGTTCTTAAATCAATTCGATATCTTTTACCCTAGCTGGATATTTTCAAAGCTGTTGACAAGCATGATTTTGAAGCTCATGTATCGACACAAGCCTTTCCATCCGAGGAAGAAGCTATGATGGCCTGCCATCAGCTTGCAGAAGATAAATGCCAAGCAATCTTTAAACCAGAGGACGATACAAACTACTTTACTTTAGGATCCGAGTTTATTCTTTTAGCAGAAGACAATTCGACAATATTTGTCAAAAAAGATTTTCTTACCAGTCTTGGTAAGTATGAGCTGTCAGCAGTGGACCAAGCCACGCTCACCAGAACTTGCAATTTTGCGCAATTTGGAAACGAAATTAAAACTGTATAAACTTCAGTTTTTCAGGGCTTAGAATTGCGTTCATTCTCCTATCAGAGTAAATAATAACTTCCAAGATTTTCTTAGCCCAGAAGAAAAAATTTTCATATCAAGCAATGTTATATCGGATTTTAGTTTAAAAGGACACAAATGAACTTTATTGTGGCACAGAAACAAAGAGGTCCGTGCCGAAGTAACATACTGTATATGCTTAGAACTGCAAAGTGTTAACTGTTGTATTGAGTGGCAACTCTAATTTATAGCCTGTTTCCGTGCCTTTGAGTCATCTGAAGGTGAATCGATATGGGTTAAAGCTCGACCACTGCGTCTTCCAAGACAGGTATCTATGATTTTGGTTGGAACTGTCTACCACCCGCCTTCTAGCACTGTTGAGGACGTACAATCAACGCCTCTTGCAACATATCCAGGATAACGTGGAGTCTTTCCTTCGCGACCACCCTGAAGGTCTGATTTCAAGAGAGAATCATTCTCTCTTGCTGATTTTTATTTGTGGTGATTTCAACCCTACGAATACGCGTATAACTGAACTAGCTGTTAAGCGTGCGACTGGGTTGAGTCAGATTGTAAAGGTTAATACTAGAGACTCAGGAACCCTTGATTGGTGTTTGACTAACCACCCGAAGCTTATGGATTGTCACAAACAACTACCTAAGCTGGGATCTACCGACCACTATACTGTTTTGATTCACCCGCCCCAGTCCTCCTCGACATCTAAAAACACAAAAATAGCTGTCGGGAGGCGTGATTTAAGAGCTAGCAGGATACGGGACTTTGGTCAGTGGATTACTCAACAGTCATGGGATGATGTGATTAATACTACCCTTGTCAATGAGAAATTTGACATCTTTATTAATACTCTGAAAGATGCTGTTGATAAGTTTCTGCCGATTGAAAAAACTTATGTTTATGCGTCGGATAAACCATGGATAACTGAGAAAATCACGTCATTGATAGCAAAACGTCAAAAACTTCTCAGGTTTGGAAAGAACTCCCCAGCGTATAAGGAGGCACGTAGTGCCGTACAAAAGGAGTGTGACAACTGTAAAAAATGCTTCTATGACCCGAAAGTTGCTAAACTTAAACAAACCAACGTTAGGCGGTGGTGGAAAGAAAGCAAAGGCCTTACTAGGCTGCGGTGTTCGGAAAGTTGGGTGCAGCAAATGCTTGGAGATCAATTAGAGTCCACTGGGTTGCTGGCTAACAGCTTTAACATCTTTTTGGCTGGTCTTACTCCTGACTTTGTTGCCGTTGCCCCAAATTATCCCTGGTTCATTTTTCCCGGTCCCTGAACACCTGCTGGTTGACACATGTATGGTATACAAGGCCCTGAGAGGCATTAAATCGAACAAGTCAGGGGGGCCTGATCCCATCCCGGGGAAAGTCTGGGAAGAGTTTGCTTTTGAACTTTCACCAGTGATCACTAATATCTATAATGCCTCGATGGTACAAGGATTTGTCCCTGTGTTTCTTAAGCAATCCGAAGTTGTCCCTGTACCAAAATGTTCGCCACCCAAAGTAGTTGAACAAGATCTTCGGCCTATTTCTCTCACGCCCCATATTGCAAAGGTCATGGAAGGGCTTACGCTGGATTCCCTCTTCAAGCAAGTCGATGTGACAAGCTAGACACCCACCAGTTTTCCCTGGCCGGGAAGTCCACAACCCACGCTCTTTTTTTCTTCCTCCAAGTCATCCCTGAGGCCCTTGACCAAGGTGACACTCATGCGCGCATCTTCTTTACTGATTTCAGTAAAGGTTTTGATTTAGTCGATCACAATATCCTTATCCAAGAAGTGGAGCTGTTGGGCGTGCATGAGGCCACAATCAGATGGATCGGCTCGTTTATCGGCCAGGTTTATTCGCATCCAGTTACACCGAATGGGGGAATACGACAAGGAACAAAACTCGCGCCACTGCTGTTCGCCATATTAGTGAACAATCTGTGTAGGGATTGGAGTTATAGGATTAAATACGTTGATGACACCTCGGTATTTGAATCTGTTCCTCGATGTTCGCCTAGCTACCTTCCATTTATCGCCGCAAATATTAACACCTACGCTTCCATGCGTAACATGCGGCTTAATGAGAAAAAATGTAAATATATGGTTATCAATTTTTTGAAGTATCAACCTACTGTTATAACACCGATTCAGCTTAATGGTATAGTCATTGATGGAGTATCTAGTTATAAACTCTTAGGGGTTATTATCTCTAATGATCTCTCTTGGAACGAACATTGTGACAGTATCCATAAAAAAGCTACTAAGGGTTTGTGTGTGCTGCGGACCCTCAAGAGAGTTGGACTGGGCACTAACGATCTCGTGTTAGTCTACTGTAGTATTGTTAGATCCATTGTCGAGTACGCTTCACCAGTTTGGGGTGCGATCCCTTTATATCTGGACGAGTTAATTGAGTCTGTACAGCGGAAAGCTCTCAAATTAATATTTGGTCGGGTAGACTATACGGAAGCCTTGGTCTTGGCCGGCCTGGAGTCTCTTAGTGACAGGAGAGTAGGAGCTTGTAAGCGGTTTATGGCTACTGGACGCCAAATCTCCCCCCTTAAGAACATCATCCCCTCTCCTGCCGCTATTGAGTCTCATTACAGTATAAGGGTCCAACTTCCAAGACGTCAACATGGTCATACCAGAAGAATTATTGACTTTGTAACTTATAAATTTCAGTGAATGTATGTAAATGGTTAATTGTATGTGACAATGACCTTCCCCAACAATTCAGTTATTGCTGCAAGTGGGTGAAATAAACAGAATATCTCTATCTCTCTCTCTTACTCACTTTAACGCTAACTCGCGTTAACTTTTTCGAAACTTTTGGCTTTTTGTTTTATTGACATATTGATCGTGTTATGAACTTAAGGCGGGAGCGTTCATAATTTATGGGGTGGTGGGAGGCTACGATAATTTTTCAGTTTAAAAGAATAATTTATGACTGACCTCATTAAAATGCTTTTCAGTGACCCCCTCCCCCCAAAAAAAGTACAGGGTTTCAAGGGATAAAACTGCTATTTGTTCGCATCTGTTTCATCTTGCATTCAACAATCATTACAAAATAATAGTAATAATAATAATAATAATAATAAAAACAACGAAACAAGCCAAAAAACGTATTACCTTTTGTCTTTTGTTGTGTCTCCAATTGTCTGTGTTCTCCTCTAAAGCTATTTCAAAGAGGTATTGGCGAGTTTTAGATTAAAAGATACTTATCATTGTAAGTACAACTCGAAATCTAGAATTCGCGGCTCAAAACGGATCGCTAAAGCAGACACGTCATTGTCGTAGTAGTAGGAACAGTGGAGGTAACCAAATGTTTCACTGATACTATAATTTTACAATTTCAGGCACGTTACACCGACATCTACCAGGTTGCCAGCCCCATTGGCTATGACTAAAATGTGTAAGGCCCTACCCAAATGCATTCTTTCATGGGTTGTGTATGACTTCAGTCAGTGCTTTCGCTGCAATTGGCATCTGAGACCTTTCAAATTAAACTGCCTCGTCCATTTAACAATTAGTATCAGCAAATCTTTTAGCAAGTTGACAAAGACTGGTTAGACTATACACAGTCCCCTACTTTTCCTTAAGATCGTCGAGATCGAAGACTTTGCGTTACGGGTGGCCATCTTGGATGACCGTGAGTGTCAAATCTACTTTAGGGGCCGCCCCCTCGGTACATATGAAACCAAGATGGCCGCCCGAACCGGTAAACGCTCAATCATGTAGTAGTGGGGAGGAGCGTTGCGTGACGACACTAATAACGGCTGCGAAGGAAACTATTAATCATGACGATCTTCCAAAAAAAAAGGGGGACTGTGAACGGTCTAAAGACTGGTGTGCATCACAAGATCTCCTCACGAAGTTGGAGTACAAGTCCTTTTGCCGTGCTATTTATGGCGACAAAAATGGAATCGCAGAATAAAATCTAGCCTGCGTAGCTGGCAGTATTGTGTGGGTGCGAGATTAAAGTTTTGGCGGCGCAGCCGTGTTCCAAAAAAAGGGAGTAGGGACGAGGCGGTTGAAATACCGCCTGCAGGAAAACCCCGGTATTTTGAATAGTCCGCACACCAGTGTGCGGAGAAACGGATTGGTCGAGGGCCATACATATGTCAATCATGTTAGATGATCCTTCGCATATATTTCCCAATTAAGGGAGCAGATGGCAAACTTGAAAAGACGTAAGTGATTGTGGTTTCCCCTTTAAAAAGAGCATAATTGATGACCAAATTGCCGAAATGGCGTCTTTAAACTTCACAGCGCTGGAATTGTCTTCATTTAGCCGAAAGAAACAAGGTCAAAGAAAATTAAAACACTTTACAACTGCATCTGAGATCAAATCCTATCAGGAACACCTACAGAAGAATAAACCAGAGGAAATGGTTACTCAATTTGCTTGTAGAATCCTGAATCCTGGGCTTCGAAATCCTGCCGAATACAGCTCAAAGAATCCGGAATCCCACTAACGATTGGAATCTAGAATCCAAGTTCCACTGACAAAGATTGGAATCCAGTACCTAAAATCTGGAATCCGTGACGTGAAATCCAGAATCCAAGACTGTCGTGGAATCCCTTCTATGGGACGAAACAGTGTTGATACTGTATATGTTAAAACAAAACTACAAGTTAGTTTGGTGTTTCTTGGATAAACTTTTAGAACAGTATTTTTACTAAGGTAGGACCTTGCAAGGATCAGAGGTTTGAGGCAAACTGATAAGAGAATTAAATCAGTCAAACATCAAAGAGGCGAATGGCCTGAAAAATGCTTCTCTCAGATTGATTTTCATGTTTTTAACAGAAAAAAGTCTTAATGTACATTTTACAATAATAACCTTTAGTTGAGTAGGGCGATTTCCACGACGGTGTCTTTTGACTACTACCTCCAGAATCCTTTAGGATTTTTCTTTCTCCTGCAAATTTAATAGGGCTTTGTTATTTAAACCAGGATTATCAAATTTAAATATGAAAGGCAAAACGAAATGGACAGCATCATACAAATGGCATTAACCACTGCATTAAAACACCAAAGGTTTACAACAAATCAAGATAAGAAAAGCTTAAAAAATATGTAAAAATATTGGATACTAAAAATTAAAAGCGTTGAAAAAGTCTGTTGAATTAGTACAAAGAACATTTGCTTACAAGTTTTGTTATACAAAGAAATCAGTTCATGGAAATTTTCAAACCAGAATAACTTTTCAGTGATTCCTGTATACTAGTTTGAAGCGGCGTCTTTAGATTCAGCGTCGATAGTTTCATTGTGCAAAAAATGGCTGCTAAATTATGAGCAATTTCAATTCTTCTGACTTCATTGCATCAGTTTTCGGCAGCGGTGTACTTCTTTTGATCTTGTGGAATATTTATGCTCGAACCGAAGTAAATCCGCAACCTCTAAATAAGGTTTTCTGGTGCTACTCTTCCATCCAATAACCTTTGAGATTAAACATTTGATCGCGGAGGATCCACTTTAAACCACCTAAGCTTTTGACAATTATCAAAAGATCTTGAAACCCGAAGACTTTTTTTGCGATTGTTCCTTCAGAATAGACCTTGTCACGGTTTTCGACGCCATCTTGACGAGTAGGCAAACGTGTGAGAAATTACGGTGATTGTATGAAAATCTAATGTCGAATAATTTCCGTAGAACGGCTCTTCTGAAAAAAATATGATTTGTAAACTAAAGCTTCACTCTGAAGGATTCTCCTGAAAAAATCTGAGGGCGTTACATGCACTTGAAGACCTAGAACCACTTTTTTGAATTTTCTATATAAATTACGGTGATTGTATGAAAATCTAATGTCGAATAATTTCCGTAGAACGGCTCTTCTGAAAAAAATATGATTTGTAAACTAAAGCTTCACTCCGAAGGATTCTCCTGAAAAAATCTGAGGGCGTTACATGCACTTGAAGACCTAGAACCACTTTTTTGAATTTTCTATACATTTGTCCTTAAGAAAGTCCCGAAAAAATTACAGACAAATATATGGAAAATCTAAAGCAAGCCTCTGGAGAAATTTAAGCGCAGATACACCCCTCAAATTTTTTGAGACAATCCTTTGCTTTGTAGCTTTAGTTTACAATTGATTTTTTTTTTTCAGAACAGCCGTTTTACGGAAATTATTCGACATTAGATTCTCATATTAACACTGTAATTTCTCACGCGTTTGCCTACTGGCGTCGAAAACCGTGACATGGTCTATTATAGGTTAATAGTACTAATAATAACAACCATAGTTAGTAGAACTGTTAGTAGTAACAACTATACAACTACAACAAAAACAATTGACAACAAAAACAATTGACAACAAAAACAGACGATGCAAAGCTAAGTGATAAGGATCGATAAGTGAAGTTGAAAAGTAACTCATACAAAAATAAGGAGAGATGTTCAAATGTCGTATGCATAGCCGTTATAATATAATCACACAGAACGCATGCATTACACGCCAACTTTGTTTATTCAGCTTTGTTCAAGCATAAATGTTTTACCTTAATGATTTCATTGTTCCGTGCTGAATACGTGTTAACAAGAGGTGGATGGCTAAAGTTCTTCTATTAGAGACGTGGCTTTTATAACATAGCACTGAAGTGCATCGATCGTTGGTCTGAGAATTCAAATGACTTTTTTAACATGCTCTACACGTACGTATTGTATGAGCTAGGACACTAACTGTAGTCTGACTCCCGAGTGCTTGCGTCTTATTAGTTACTTCTTGTGAATACGCAGGTGTGCGACTTTGGCGACGACTTTATGTGGAATGTGTTGGTGACGGAATAACTAGCTCTGTTTTCACTGATTCGGTGTGACAAATCCTTTACGACTTTTTGTCACACATCATCAAGATAAGAATGCTGAAACACCGAAAATGACCAATACATATGAAAATATATACCACTCCGAACTAAACTGACCACAGCGTTTATGTCGCGATGGTTTTTTTTTTTTTGCCATTACAGTGAAACAAATGGTATATTCTGATTATTTGAAGCAACGAAGGATTGAATCGACGAAGCTGATGCCCGACGCACAATGAAGTGTTTCTCTTTGCAGTTGGTCCGCAAATTTCTCATTCTTTCAGCAGCAATGATGGTCTTAATCAATCTACTTTGCATGTGGAAAGTTAGCGACCAGATAGAAAAAGAGAAAGAAAAGAAACTGGAAGCAAAGTTAACGATAAAGCTAGAAAAGGTCAACCACTCGCCTTTCATTAAACCCTGGCATTCGAAAGTAACAACCGAATCTGGTCAGCAGTCTACCTCTCGAGGACAGCTTAGTACAGATCGATGGAAACAGGAGGAAAAATCACCAGTAATACCTGTGTATCATACTTCATTTAGGGAAAATAAAATTTCCACTGACAACAACAGAATTAAGCAACGTAAGGCCAGTTCTGAATGGCCGACAAAACAGGTAAGAAGATTCTACCTCGCACCACCGAATCCCGGTAACTCGAACCCTCTATAACTCGAACCTTCCGCTAACTCGAAGCGATTTACATTTCCCCTCAGATCGTTTTCTATATCATTTTACCCTCGATAACTCGAACTCCCAAGAAGTCAAACTTTTTTCTATTTCCCTTGACGGTTGGAATTATCAGGAGTCAACTGATGATGGCCATAACTGTTGAGTTTGTGGATGACGTCCCAAGTGTGACCCAGGCACAAAAAATACTGACTCGATTTCCTAAACGAACGCGAGGGCGAAAGCTTCTTCGGACATCTTCGTTAGTCTTCGGAAATCTTCGACAGTCTTCGGGAATCGTCGGTAGCCTTTGGAAATCTTCTGATGAAATAATCTGGAATTGTCTCAAAATGGCTGAAAACTCCTTGATATATGACTAAACAAAATAATATTGGCCTTTTTGGAGCCGTTTTTGCTCCTTTCAGGAAAAAATTTACTGCTTCACATAATTTTTTACTGTTAGTGTTAATGCCTAAAGTTTAACTGTTTCATGTTCAAACCCAAAAAAAAGGAACTGTTTGATTGTCATCGAGGAACCCCCATTCAGACATTCAAATCCCCTTTCTTGGGTTTCTGAGTCATTCAAACGGGATATTGGCCAGTTCCATTCTCCTCGCGGAAGGAGCCTTTCAAATCGGCGGGTTATTTCATAAAGATCAATTTCCATACCGTAGTGGATATGAAGAAAGATTTCAACTTGGAAAGTTTAATTGTTAATTTAAAATATTTTGTTGTGAAAAATCTGACCGATTTCCGAAAAACGGTGGAAACTGGTGTAAATCGGGCCAGTGACCATGCATTCTTTAATTAAAGATTGAGTTCCCGGCGTGTAGCATGCAGTCTTTCTTAGAATTGAACCAAGAACCAGAGGATAGAGGCCGAAGGCAGCGGACGCCTATAAACGTTTCCACAGATATGATCTTCTAAGACTTACTTTAAGTAACAGAATGGCTTGAAAATCTAAATTGAATATTTTTGAGCTTGGAAGCAAGTTCTCTGAACTGTTTTTCAGTTGCTCGGAAATGAAAGGTACGCTACAAAAGTTACCTGCAAATTATTGCAACCTCATGACCAGGGTCCTCTCTTTTCCTTACTCGAAGAAGAAAAAGAGAGTGCAGAAATTTGGTTGGCTACATTTATTTATTATCATGGCATGATGTTAGATGGTATCTAAATGGTGTCCTAAGGATATCAAAGCTGATATAAGTATGCCCATCAACGCAAAGGCTAGATTTGAAAGGAGAGAGGATAATCACGGGTAGTCGCTTTGTCAAGGAGAAATAACTGTCTACACGTACACTTCTCTGTAGGTACATACCCTAACGCCACTGGCACACGAAGATGATTTGCACAGAACCTTTGCCCCTCAAGAGTATATCAAAGTAAGTGATATCTGCCTCTAATGTGAGTAGGTAGACAGTTATAAAGGTTGGTAACCATTCGGTATGAGCGCTTTCCAAAAACAAATTAAAATTACATAAAGTTCTGTACATGGGTCTCGACGACGCACTACACAAAGCAATGAATACGGCGCAAACAATAACAACAAAAAAATGCTTCTGGTATACAGAGTGAACCAGCCCCCCCGTCTCTGAGATAGAAAGGGGTTAAGATAAGTTACTAAGAGACTTAGTAAGTCTTTGAAAGGGCGATTGAAAGAGGGGACTGGAAGTGAAGAGGAGGGACTAGTCTCTTCACTCTTCAGGCTTCATCCCATGCGTCGAAAGTTTGCTCAGTCCTAGGCTAGATCAGGGATTAAAAAAATACTTAATGGTTAATGGTCATACTTAATTTATTAAAATGGTTCGGGAAAAGGTGTTAGGCTGCGTGGCAGCAGTTCGTAACGGAAGGCGAAAGAAGGTATTTGGGCGGGCGAGAAGGCGAATTGCGCGCTAGTTAGTGGGGAGGAAGTTAAACTCCTCCCCCATTCCACGAGCCCACGTCGCAAACACTTGCCACTCATGATCATGCTACGAAAGAAGCCTTTGCTTCCGCCTGTTTTCTTGCAAGCGGCTATTTTACAGCAATGCTATAACCACTGGCATTATGCTCGATAACTGACGTTCTTGAGTTTAACGAGAGTTGTTTAAAGTGGAAAGGCTTATATCATAAGTTAGTCATTATTAGTTCTTAAATCAATTCTGAATTTTTTGCCCTAGCTGGATAATTTCAAAGCTGTTGACAAGCATGATTTTGAAGCTCCTGTATCGACACAAGCCTTTCCATCCGAGAAAGAAGCTATAATGGCCTGCCATCAGCTTGCACAAGAAAAATGCCAAGCAATCTTTAAACCAAAGGACGATACAAACTACTTTACTTTAGGATCCGAGTTTATTCTTTTCGCAGATGACAATTCTACAATACTTGTCAAAAAGGATTTTCTTACCAGTCTTGGTAAGTATGAGTGGACCAAGTAAGTCACGCTCTACAGAAATTGCAATTTTGCGCCATTTGGAAAACGAAATTAAAACTCATGTATAAATTTCAGTTTTTTCGGGGCTAGGAATTGCGTTCATTCTTTAAGCTATCAGAGTAAATAATAACTTCCAAGATTTTCTTAGCCCAGAAGAAAAAATTTTCATAACAAGCAAGATGTTATATCCAATTTTAGTTTAAAAGGACACAAATGAACTTTATTGTGGCACAGAGACAAAGAGGTCAGTGCCGAAGTAACATACTGTAGCTTAGAACTCTGGCGTTAGACCTGCAAAGTGTTAACTGTTGTAAACTGGCAACTCTAATTTATGGCCTATGTTTTCTAGAATTCTATGTCAATAATCTGAAGTGCGGAACGTCACCAACGAAAGTACAAAGACCCATTTCATCTGGAGAAGTGAGCTGTCGTCTTCCGAATATAGATCCTTTTGACGCAAGTTCCATGAGATATTTTCGACCTATAGTACCGATTGCGTGTGAACGTGACGCAACGCTATTTACCAGCTACCGTGATGGTCTTCTCAAAGTCGTGGTTTATCATGACAGAGGTGCGCCTGTTACAAATCTGTCCTTTCAAACGATACATAGGAAAACGGGTGGCTCCGATTCTGGATTCCGCTTAGGAAATCGCAGACCATTGAAGTATAAAGCACCAGTGTTGAGATTAAACCACGATTTCATTCAAGCGAACGCCGAGTTCTTCAATGGAGTGAAACAAACTGATTTTCACGCACAGGTTGTCCCCAAGAGTCACGTGCTGCGGCGAGTATCGCAACAAAGGGCTGGCATACCATTAAATATTGTCATTTTGGGATTGGACCAAACCTCCCACGCAACTTTTCAGCGTCTCGTTCGCAGCTCGTACAAGTTTCTGCAAGATGAGCTGCAGGCATTCATGTTCAATGGGTTCTCTTTAGTAGGTGAGGGCACAACGCCTCAACTGACAGCGCTCTTGACCGGACGGAGTCTGGAGGAGAATTGTAAAATTCACGAGGCTCGGACTGGATTCAAGGGCGCAGGAACTGTGGATCCATGGCCGTTTATTTTCAGGACGTTAAAGGAATATGGTTACGCTACTATGTTTAGTGAAGATGCTCCACCTATAGGTAAACTAGTCACATCGATTTCTTTT
The DNA here is from genome assembly GCA_942486025.1 of Porites evermanni. Lineage (NCBI taxonomy): Eukaryota > Metazoa > Cnidaria > Anthozoa > Scleractinia > Poritidae > Porites > Porites evermanni. The sequence goes on along the minus strand of CALNXI010001568.1, from coordinate 8,588 downwards.
CTTGAGTGCACTTATCTCTTTTATTTTCTTTGCCAAGTGCTTCTTGGTCGCTGGACTGAAAAAGTCCTGTCTTCATGTCAATTTTCTAATTTTTATATAATCAACCCAATATTTTACACGTATGGTTCAAATTCCGAAATGTTTTCTTGTAGGCTTCTTTTTCTTCCATGTTTTAATTCTCGTGTCGGTCAAACATTCATAGATAGCCCAGGCGTGAAAAGGTAATCCAGTCAAATCTCTTTAAATGGGCACCTCTATTAGAGGACAGACACCTCCCTTAAACCAACACCGCAGTAGTTGGCCCATAACGTTCTTTAGTCATTTTTCTAGATAAGACGTATACCTCTTAAGACAAAAACTTAAGTCACTTAGTACACCTCAGTGGTGTTCCCAACTATGTCTATTCAGGGGCACCCAACGACAGTTTCCTCCTAAATACATTGAAAACACCTTTTAGGCTACCCAGAGTACTTTTAGAGCTCTAGAAATGCATTTTAAGTGGCGCTATAAAATTTGTGTCTATTCGGTCATCCTAGAGGAACTTGAGTCTTTAAGAAATTACAAGGGCTTCAGTTTAATTACCCCCGAAATTTAGATGCAATTTAACGTATTACGCTTAAGTGGGAATTTTTCAAATTCCTCTGATCTCTCCATCACAATTTTGAATCCGAAAATTTTAGGCTTCCTTTTTTCTACGAAAAATAGCCGAACCTGGAGTCAAGTATGAAAAAGACACTTAGGGCATTTATTAAATAAGCCTCGAAAATTGTACATGGATGGAACGCTTATTTAAAAGTTTTTAGCCGTCCTCAAGTAATAGAAAATTCTAGGCAATATCTGCTTCTGCGAACAGATATTTTACAGAAAGCAGTCTTTGGGTGCCCTGTGTGTCTTTCCTATAGCGAGCAATTACTGTTAGTAGGTATTTCTCCCCTCTTCAAGCTGTCGGGAACTATTTACTTCCAAATCTCACCCGGGCAGGAGTCCATGCAGCTCCTGATCTGGAAGAACGAGCTCTTTGTTTTGGGTAGTATATTAGGCCGAATTTAGGTGACGCGATTTTGCAAGATTGTTCCAAGTGAGAGTTATTTCGACAGCTATTTATTGTAAGTTAAATTTATATGTTTTTGTTTGCTTTCAGGTGCTTTCAATATGAGACTCAAAGGCTTTAGTAAGCCACCTTGTGATCATTATGCGCGACCGTTTTGGTCAGCGGTGCCACACAAACTAAACGCGGGAGTACTTCATGAGAAATGCATCAACGCTCAACCTCAACACAAAATTCAGCTTGAATATCTGAAGAGCATGTTTAGAGCTTATCCCAAGACTCCTAAATTTGGTTTTATTTTTCTGAGTAGCCTCTGCCATCATAACACAATATTACCACTTGGTGCTGCAGAGAAAGACTTTTACGAGTTCTTTAAATCGATGCGGGACTCGGGATTTTTGAATGACACCATGCTCGTTGTCATGGGAGACCACGGCGCTCGCACAGGGGAGTTCCGATCGACCATGCAGGGAAAGCTGGAGGAGCGGTTACCATTGTTATCCGTTACGTTGCCAGATAACTTCCGCTTGAAATACTCGAAACTGACAAAGAACTTCAAATCAAATACAAATATTATTATATCACCGTTGGATTTACATGCAACTTTTATGCATTTGCTCAAGTATCCTTTTGATCCTTCACAGACGGAACTCACCCGTGGAATAAGTCTTTTCTCAAAACTTCCCCGAAATCGAACATGTCAAGACGCTAAGATACCAGAGTACTTTTGCCCATGTGTTCAGTGGTTGCCTCTGAACACCACCCATGCGCATGTTCGTATTGGCGCCCAGATTGCTACTGATCACATTAACAGCTTGCTCAAGAAAGACCCTAAAGTCAGTAGGCTATGTGAACGATTAACACTAGACGTTATTTTAGGCGCCTGGCAAGAATTACCAAGTTCTAAAGTGCAAACATTCAGTGGAATACAAGATGGTGATGGCTTAGGTCTCGGAAAACCGGAGTTTAAGAACGCAACAAAACCAACTGACTGTATCTACCAGGTTAAGTTTCGAACCATACCGGGTTTTGCAGTTTTTGAGGCGTCTGTTAAGCTTATTGAGGGTCGTTTTGAGGTGAGCGGGCACATCAGTCGCATAAATCTTTATGGATCACAACCGGATTGCATAAAAAACTCACATCCCCATTTGAGGGAATTTTGCTACTGTGGTCATGATACCTGGAAGAAGAGCGTTGAAGAGTGATGATCGACGACTTAAAATCAAACCAGCTTGATACGAACACCAAACGGACAGAGCTTTGCTTTCATGTTGAAGTAGGAATGGTATAAAGTTTGGCATATTTGAAATCAAATGAAACTCATCCTCTGAACTAGTCCGCGCTAAGAACGGGTGTCCGTAGGGAAAGGTTCCATTGTAACCTTAAAAGTTGCTTTAATCGTGGAAGTACCTTTAGTTTTAGAAAAAAGATACAAATACTCACTATTCCAAGGATTTCTAATTAAGAAGAGAGAGAGAGAGAGAGAGAGAAAAAAAAGA
>CALNXI010001567.1:98694-118135 GCA_942486025.1 Porites evermanni | reverse complement strand
CCGGAAGTCAACCAGTTTACCGGAAACTGTTTCCGCGTGGTCCGCATAGTTCTAAAAATAACTTTTTTGGGATTAAGATATCCCAAAGGCGTGACTGGGAGTGTCCCTCTCTGTCCTATTATGGCTCTTGATTAGGTTCGAGACCTCTTATATTTTAGGGCAGGTTTTGCACATGTGCAGTTGCATTATAATAATGACTAGCACATGGTCCGGCAGTTGTGCTGTTATTTACGACCTGAATGTTACTCATTAAAAAATTTTATAGTAGCGTTATTCGACGTTTCGACAATGCGGCTTTTAACATCATTATGAAGAAAACGTCAGTTAAAATTATGTAAGTTAAAGAACTTTACAATTGTCAGATACATAATCTGTACAATGTAACTGCTGAGTACACCCATTAAAATTTCAAAAGTCGTTGATGCTTTTGTCGATACTTTTTCTACTATAATAAATAAAGCAACAAAAAATTAAGTGGGTTGAAGTTACTTATGCAAATAGTGTAAGTTTGAAATAGGGTGAAGACCTAGTCGACTCACTTGCTAATGCTTCACCGTGATCACAATTTTGCTCTGCACGAAGACTGCTCTTTCTTGTATAATAACGGCTTCTCAAATATTTCTTTCACCAGTGGCTGGTTTGTAAACAAATGCAGGGGCCTAGTTAGGTAAGTACAAATGGACGATTTTTAGAGCCGAACGCCATACACCTTTAAGAGGTATGCTGCCAAAGAAAAAAATTGAAAACGAGATGCTCCTAAACGCTATTTCCGGCCCTCTACTGTTAAGTATGTTCCTCTTAAAGTGGGATTTTTCGACTTGTAAGAATTACAGTGAGACTACTATAACCGGGGCCATCTAGAGAAAATTGACCAATCAGATTGAAGGAAAATAACAATACATTCCGAGAAAGTTAGTTCTCAATCATAATTACCACGAACCAAAATAAACTACATGGATCGAAATCAACCAATTACAACCTACAGACGTGAATTTTTGAACCTGCTGAAGAAAGCATGTGTTTCCTGAAGAGGTCCGTTAGGGTGAGTGACGCAGGCGAAAAACGTAAACGATAGCTATATTCTTGACTTGCAATCAAAGAAATATGTCTCTGGGTGTTGTATTCAAAGTTTCCAATGGCAAAAACATTGTCTGGTGACTGCTTTCCTTAAAACCGTTTGTTATCAATATTAAATTCTAAGTGCTTCGAGTAACTTACTTTTTTTTTTACGAGCTGCTGATTGGCCCACAACCAACTTTCTAGGAATTTGTTATTTTCCTTTAACGATAAGTCAACTTTGTGTACTGGAGTGGCCCCAGTTATAGTTGTCGCACTGTAAAAGTAGGATGACGCTCACAGTGGTCACTGGTGAAGGATGCAACTTAGTCAACCCCTTTGCGTAAACCCCTCTTCTTCTGACTTTTTTTTCTGCACAAGCATCAACATCAATTATATGCACACTGACCGGAAATCTTGTCACTGTAAAAAATAGCATTTGCGTGGGGAAAATCCTGTTTTTTCTATTTGAAAAACTAATTTAAACAAATAAGAGAAGTCTCATGACTTGAGACGAGTGTGCTGCCCGCAATGATCGACACTTATTTAACTAATATTTGTTTCTTTTCGTTCATATCTTTTAATTAATTTTTTGGCCGTTTTGGGGGTACGCACGTGTGTACTATCAACTTTCAGTTGGCTACGCCCCTGAAATGCCATTTGCTTGTTCATCAGAATTTGTTTTTAGGGCATGTTGGTTGATATTGTGTTTCAAAATGCTAGGATCGGAGTGCGTTTATTTTCTTTACTCTTTTGTTGAAGGGCTTGTTTTCTTTCTTTCTCTCCTTCTTTCTTCAAAATTCACTTTTGAAAGGCTTGTTGTCAGTTAGATTTTATGGATAATCTCTATCAGCTGGTGTTCTCTTCAAATAGTATTTTTTATGAGTTTTAATTTCCTCAAAAATTAAAGTATCTCCTTATACAAACCCCTTTTTGTCACCTAGTGGGCCATGAGGAAAATTGCCTTTATTGCATGGAATGTTTCNTCATGACTTGAGACGAGTGTGCTGCCCGCAATGATCGACACTTATTTAACTAATATTTGTTTCTTTTCGTTCATATCTTTTAATTAATTTTTTGGCCGTTTTGGGGGTACGCACGTGTGTACTATCAACTTTCAGTTGGCTACGCCCCTGAAATGCCATTTGCTTGTTCATCAGAATTTGTTTTTAGGGCATGTTGGTTGATATTGTGTTTCAAAATGCTAGGATCGGAGTGCGTTTATTTTCTTTACTCTTTTGTTGAAGGGCTTGTTTTCTTTCTTTCTCTCCTTCTTTCTTCAAAATTCACTTTTGAAAGGCTTGTTGTCAGTTAGATTTTATGGATAATCTCTATCAGCTGGTGTTCTCTTCAAATAGTATTTTTTATGAGTTTTAATTTCCTCAAAAATTAAAGTATCTCCTTATACAAACCCCTTTTTGTCACCTAGTGGGCCATGAGGAAAATTGCCTTTATTGCATGGAATGTTTCAGTACATGTAAGTTACAATATAATGAAACCCGTTAGACTTGTTTGTTATATGTTTTTGTTAGCTTTTTTGGACCTGACCGTGCACAACGTTCAATTGCATTCCTATCATTTTGAACTTACTGACCAATAGAAACATTGCATTAATTTATCCAGTCACAATCTGTGTACGAAAAACAAAGGATTGTGCACGATCAACATACACTGCGGCACCGTTGTTTTCAACTTTGATGTTTGCCGGCTTTCATAGCCAGTCTCCTCTGCTAACTATGAACGGATGAAACGCAAAAGGGAGACTAACAGGCACGTCATCTCATTTTACTTTGCCTCTCTAACGACTCTAACGGCTCTATCATTACGCCTGAGACGGCAGGTTTACTCAGTGACATTTACATTCGTGTCCCTGAGAAAAACAGGAAGATAATCCACACATTCCGTGCGGTTCCTCGCATCATATTGGCGCATATATAACAATTACATTAAAATTTCAAAAGTTGTTTATACTTTTTGTTGCCGCTTTTTACCCGGATAATTCAGTCTTTTGTGAAAAGATGCGTATGAGCCTGGGTACAATGGAATTAATACGAAACAAATCGGCGTCAGTTTTAATTCCTAAAACACGTGAAACAATTTTTTGTCACTAACATGATTTGTAACACAAGAAGGCCTCTCTAACGGCTTTAACGACCGCCAAACCGAGACAGCTTCACTGATGTGTAAATCGGTTCCTCTGAGAAAAGCAGGAAGTGATTAATCGTTATTTTACCAAACATTCCGTGAGGTTTTACGCATCATATTGGCGCTTTACGATCGCGTTCACTGGGACTCTTCTGAGTGTATTACCTATTCTATAGAGTACCAAGGACTCACTCTGCTAAGGTTTTAACTTACTTAGAACTACGCAGGCCGTGGGAAATAGTAGGACATGTACCAATATCAATGAGTAGAGGCTGACTATTCATCAGTTAAAGCACGAATGTACGTAGAAAGCGGCATAATAATTGAGAAACGGACTATTATCATCAGATCATCTTGCTGTGGACTGACTAAAATAGCATTTTTATGGTTGAAAGGTTGATCTATCATTTAAGCCAAAAGTTAAATGAAACCCGTTAGAATAAATTGTAGACGTTTAACCTTGAAGATTGGGCTTCCTGCGTTATCTCCACTATTAGAAACGCCCTTTCAAAGGGAATAATAAGGCTTTCATAATGGATTTCAGTTGTTCAAAATAGCGACCACAAGTCGAAGTTTTTGGTCTTCTCATTAATACGAAAAGCAAAACGAAGACAGAAATACTTAGGGGAAAAAGTGAAGCTTGGCTCTGTATTGAGCCCCATCATGCATCGCAAGGAAGCCAACAAAAGGAGAGCAATCTAGGCGGAGTTAGAGGGGGAGAAATTGTCGATACATGCTCGATTACAAAAAAGGGGAGAGGCTTTGGTAACTGAGGACTCCCTCCGCCTCCTCTGATCCTGAAATAAATTTTTACAAACATTTAACTAAACTTGTACAGCCTGGAAAACACAAAAGACTACTACCCTCTACTGAATATCCATGCGTTTCCTTGTTAACACAAAGGCATCAAAACTTTTGCGTCTATACCAGCCTTTTCGCATTGTTTTCCACCGCCCACACTAGCTAAGCCATTGCACCTCTCGCGGTGCAATTATAAGCTTGTAAACAAGACAAGATCAACAGTCAGAGTTAAAAGAGACTTAATAGCAGAGCCGCCACTCCAATGCCTTAAAAATTGGAAACCTATCGATGCGACAAAATTTGGTTATGACATCAGCGTACGCCCACCTGTCCGTCCGTACAGCCCACACGATTCCGGATTCATAGCGTGTTCAAAAATTTCCGCTCTGGAGAACGGATTCATAAAGGTTGCGGGTACGCATGCCGGATTCACCGGACACGTGTGGACGGAAGCCGAATCCGGAAAGAAAAAGTTGCGGATTCAAAAATATCCGGATACGTGTGGACAGGGCCTGAGTATTTTGTAAGAGCATGTAAACTTAATCTAAATTCGCTTAAACGTTTAATGATACATGGTGACTTCTAATTCAATTAATGTTTTACTCAGCTATCACTGCAAAGCCGGCCATTTAATCAACTTAAAAATACTTGATAATTACTCTAAGTGAATATCTTTCCATCGTACCAGTAAAAGCGTTGGGATTAGCACGCGCCACTTTTGAACCATTTACTGTTCGTCAATGGAACCATATTCTTTTCCAATGGTTTTCGTTGCCTAGGGAAAAGCTGTCAAGATGTTTAACGTACATTAAAGAAAACTGTAAATTTACAAAAGCGCTTGCATCGTTTTTGTTGGACTTTTATATGCTAGCTGATCTTCAGCATCCCGGCTACCCGTATGTGTACCGTCCTCTAGAGAGTGTAGGAGTTTTTTCAATACTGCTATCGCCGATTTTATTTCTATCTTTGCGATTGCGGCGATTTTATGAAACATGGCTTGAGGTAAAATTCAAGTCTATCATGGAACACTTTGCCTCACGATGCATTTTTGTTGTATATTAATGTCAAGCTTGGATTTGGAAAAAAACTAAACAAACCAAATTCTTATTTTCCTGCACCCTCCCAACTTCTTGCCACAGCCAACAATCGTACCAGACATGCTAAAAAGGGATTACAGTTAAACTGTCCTCGATGTACACAGAGGGGGCCATACAGATTATGTACACATGCTTAAGAGAACGTCTTGTTTTAATATTAATGTCAAGCTTGGATTTGAAAAAAAACTAAAAAACCCAAATTCTTTCCCCCCCCCACACACACACCCCCCTCCCCCTAAAAACACCAAAACTTGGCGATTTTTTAAGGGTCAGCGAATTTTTTTTCAACGCGCGCTGTAAAAGACTACGTTTTTTTTTTTGCAGCAATCTTAGCAATCGTCGTGAAGGTAGCGATCCTAAAAGAAAGCGCGTTTATTAAACTTATTAGTGTTCTTGTTACTTTCCGTGTTGTCAGCAAACCGAAATTTCCATACTGTAGATATCCGCGAAAAATCTGCTCACTCGACGAAAGTCGGGACGTTACAGCAAAATTTCGATGTGAACTTTCGCAAGACTGAAAGGACGAAATTCGACGCGGAACTTCGCTTTCATTTCTTTTGCACATTACTTCTCTTTTGTTTCAAAAGTTTCGGAATCCTAACGGTTAACCCTATTCTGACCGGAGGGCTTTTTGGAGTTACCCCTCGTTAAAAAGGTTGAATGGCTTTATAACCGTTCAAGCTATGACAACCAAACTTTTCTCTAAAAATTATCTGGGGTTATTTTAAAGTCGTCGTGACGTTACCATGGCAACCAAGTTTTGACAGCCATGTTTTTCAAAATTTGCTTTTTTCCTATAAAAAATGATTTATTTGTATTTGTACTAATTGAATTTTGGCATTACACTTAATTTAGCAAAATTTCATTAAATTTTTTACGGGTTTGAAGTAAATATTGAATACATTTTATATATTCAAAATGGCAGATCCAAGACGTCGGATGGTTCCAGACCCTTCTTTTACAATGAATGACGTCATCATGACATCATTGCTATTGTTCAAGATTATTAATGTGTTAACCATCTTCTTGATTTTGTCAGACACCTTACTATTTCGTCAAATTGCGTCATTAAATCTATCACGTTATGCCTGAGGGAGTGGATGTTGAAAATAATGAGTACATTATTCCGAGTAATTTTGGTGGCCGTTTCATGAGTAAGTTATTGAGGGGGGCCCCTGAAGCCTCCACGGGTTTTTAGCAAAAAAAAAAAAGCCCACTCTGAAAATTGCTTTTATTCAAATCCACTGGACTTCTTCTACCTGAAATTATTATGCTTTATCTAGCATTTCGAAACTTTATTTATATGCTCTGAAAATGATCCATTTCCACTTCAATTAAGATCTTCTGCCGCAGGACATTTCTGGGACAAAAACTCTAGCTAAGGGCAAGAGCCTGCTAAGGGTTAATCAAGAGTTACGTTCTCTCTAGAACTGGTACAAAAATTATGGAATGAGAATCCCCCACTGAGCGAAGAACACGCTCTACGCTTGAATTGAAAATCTTCCTGCAGCAAATTCCAAACATTGATTGTCCCCTATCGTCTTCCCTTTTTCCCTTTCTTCTTTTTTCCTCATTTTGTCTTTTCGTTTTGCTTGTTCATTTTGATTGTTACTGAAGCGGTTTAACCTTAATTTTTAAAATTTAGTTACTGTGTAAACCCACACGCCCAGATTAGCTCTTGAGCTTTTAGCCGGAATTTCCAAGTTGCTTAAATTGTTAAATGAAGTTGCTGTTGCTGTTATACTACCTGACTTCGTGAAAGCACCTGATTCTGTAAGTTTGAGAATCACAACAAATACTCTCATGATCACTAGGGTCTGTACCTATTTCAAGCAACTAAGTGGAAAATAACAATCATGTTTTTTTTGTTCATCTTACCAGGTTTGTTTTGTAAGTCTAAGAACTTATGTGTAGCGTTTCTTAAGTAATCCTTAAATCATTTAGTTTTAGGTTTTAGTTTCATTTCGCTCTCCAAAAGGTTATTCCAATACCAATAATAATTATTGTGTCCATACGGGGCGTTAAGATCTGAATTGGCACAAGAATTGTACCACCAGGCACTTGCACGATTTTTAGCAAAGTTACTGCTAGTCTTGTCATTATCGCGATCCGTGGTGGAGAAAGACATGCCGTTATGATAAGCGAGTCTGTCCTTTGCTGTTCCAGGGTAAAACCCAACAAACAGCGTATAGTTGGTAGCCTGATTAGTGACTGTGAAATTACTGTATTTAGCGTACTTAATTTCATTGTTCCTTGTCTTAATATCCACGCGCAGCTGACTGGAAATCTCTGTCAGTTGATGAATCTTCTCGTTTCCAAGCCAAAACTCACCTCCGACGTCACCAAAGCCGTTTTTGTACTCCTCCCACCCCCTGTAGAATCCAACAAAGCCATCAACGCGCTTGTGAAATACCGTCCATCCTCCCCCATCAGTCTTCATGTCACAGAACACCTCAAAACTGGTTTTGTTTGTTGGGTTCACTGTGTAAACGCCATTCTCTTTGAAGCCCACAGAAAACAGTTCAGCACAGTCTCGGGCTGCAAAAAGTTAAACAAGTATGGATTTAATACAAATATGGATTGAATACACAGAGAGATTAACTAACTTTCTAATTAACACTGATGCACAATTGCAACATACGAAATAAAGTGGAACTACAAACAGTGCATATTAATCCAAAGCATGCCAAGTAAACCGGGCGACTTGAAAATAAGCTAAAATATTTTGCTTGCAAACGCGGGACCAATTTAATTAACTTTAAGTGTAATTTACAAGCGCGAATAGTGTTTTAAGCTCTAAAACAATAGCTGCACTAGCAAGTGAATGTGTAGAAAATTCATATGGTTATGCACTCAACTGTCTGTAAACTTTTCGACTATGATAATCTTAGTACTAAGGTTTCCCTCCCTCCTTAAAAACAAAATGAAAGCCGAACGCCAAAACGTCTTTGCCGTGAGCAAACGTTGGAGCATTTGACAATGCTTTTCAACTGACACTTTTTTTGCCTTAACCCGAGATTAAACATCGTATACTTCTCAGCATTTCTGATTTGCCACTGCTTACCAGTTTTAACTATAAGTTGCACTTCAGTCTCCACCTGAAGCAAGCCACTCCTGGCTGAGCAGGTGTAAACACCACTGTCTTTCGCCGTCAAACTGTTAATCCTTATCTGACCGTCCTTCGTATGTGTACGTTCCTCTGGAATTTTTCCTTTGCATTTTGACCAAGTGATAGTTGGTACTGGTGATCCATCTGCAGAACAATTCAGTGTAACTGAATGTCCATGATAACGTTCTATCTTCTTTGGTGGCTTAACAGAAAACTGCGGGACCACATTAATGATCAAAGTCGTCATGGCGTGCGAAGTGCCCATATGGTTTGTGGCGGTACAGATATATGTTCCTGCATCCTTCCTGTCTGCTTTTTTTTATAGTCAAGGTGTGGTCTTTGACTGTGGCCTTTTTCCCAGGAAGTTCATCAAAAAGCTTAGTCCAAGATACTACAGGAGGGGGATATCCAATAACGTGGCATTTAGGAAGCACCACATCTCCGCCGCTCTCTGCGTATATCGGCCCAGGGGAGAGAGAAATGTCTGGACGAGCTGTTATAGAAAGGAACATACGGTGAGAAGAAGGTTGGTTACCCAAACAGTTACTGGCCTTAACTTCAGTGATACACTAGAGTATGCAGTTAATCAAGAGGTCGATCGATTTTATTATTAAATAGAGAGGTTTTCAATAGATTAGTTTCGAGGGCAATTCTAGAGAGTTCGTTTGATTTTCCATAGTTACACGTTGGTTGTCTGAAGTCTTGTCCCACTTAATTAATTACAACCTTTCAGAAAGAAAAACCAAAATAATTTTGTGACTTGCTCACACGAGGTTTCATTGACTCCGACTACGTTTATTCACTTCTTTGTTCGATTGGTCGCGTGATAGTGAGCGTGGTTGATAGTTTTGTGACGCTGATAGAATTGCAAAACATTAGTAATTGTCTGGTCATCAATCTCTAAAGCAGGTCAGATTTTATTCTTACCTTTCACATTGAGTGTGACAGCAGCTTGAGCTGTCCCTTGGTTAGTAGTAACCGTACATACGTAAATTCCATTGTCACTGACGATCACATTTTTGATGTACAGCGTCCCTTGGATGATCGAATGTCTTAACTCAGCAATGCAGCATGTCCAATTTCTTGAACAAACCCTGCTCAAAACAATGTGCAGTTTCTCTCCCACTGAAGTACCCTGCGAGCAGAGGCCCTTCGATCTTCCTAGATAAAATGAGCAAAGCGAAAATAAGATGGGCGCGACTTGGGAAAGGGGGCGATGGCGGAGAGAGAGCCTGTTAGCACTTCTTTAACGACCCTCTTCCGCCCATTTTTGTCACGTCTGGATTCGGATGTCAAAACTGTTAACACTTCACTTAGCTACAGCTCAAGTTTCTCGCGTGAGCATTGCACGCGACGCGAACTCCTTGTGCGATGTGCGGAAATTTATGTCTTCGAATTCGTTATCCTGTGAGAGCATTCGTTTTTTTCTCCCTAGTTTATAGCAATAAAAGGGGGCGGTAAGTTTTTTGCTCTGTTGGGTAGGTTATGCTCTGGAAGGTTCTACATTGTCACTGAACAAATGTGACTTTAGCCGCTTGTTTCACACTGAGAGGTCATGGCACACATATCGATTTACTGTGGCGTTTGTTTCTGGTCGGCAGGATTTGCCCTCTGATGAGAGAGCATTTTCTTTGACCTCTAATTTGAAGCGTAAAGCTTTTTATTGAGGCACAATAAGGGTTTTAATTTTCTCCAAAGTGCCTTCTGGATCTGACTAACTAAGTGATTTTCTTTAGTCCGTGAATTAATCTAATATTTTTCTGCAATGTTGTATCACGCTGGGCCCAGCTCGTTAGTTTTTTTTTGCGGAATGTTAAACTATCACAGATAGTGATTTACAGATCCAGAATTATAAGAATGAAGTGCAGCTTAAACTTAAGCTACATCAACTAAGGAGAATTGCATTGTGACTTAGTAAACGCCAGCTTGATAGTGTTTCTCTGAAAATAGTGTGAGTCTTTTGACTGGAGCGCATAGTTTCTCCCTTGATAATAGCGGAATAAGCTTAACACTTTGGACTGTTTTGTTATTGCCACTCTGTGATCAACCAGGACTCCAGATTACCTAAAACAATTTCGCACTTTCCCTCTCTCGTTTTCTTCTCGTCCTCCTCTCCCTCTTCACCGATGCCAAATAGCTGCAGCCGAAAATCCAAGATTTTTCAGTTGTTCCACTTGGTCTCGCATTATAGATATCAGCGGCGAAACGACTGTTATCGTAGAGTTTTCTAGGGTTAGAGCAGCTTTAGCCAAGCGTGGGAATAGCTGAAAGTTAAACTTTTGCCGAAACCGGTGGGCATAATACCATTAACATCTTTACCGCGAGCCAAGTCGCAGACACTCGTCTCAAGCACAAGACAACGCGGATTCATGAAGATCACACGCGCAATTCGCGTTAGCCATCTTGGTGATGACAAACTGATGACCACGCTACTAGGTGATGATGTTAACTGTCACAATTGACCAATCAGAGGGTATATCAGGAGCTGATATACCGGAACAGGCCGTTAAAAAAATGCGTACAGGCTCCGCCGCCCTGTCTCTCCCCAGCCCCCGCGCGTTTTTCGCATTTCTTATTACTGAACGACTTTCCACCACTATCTCGGAGCCTGGAACAGGCTACTCTGCATGTTGCTTATAAGACAGTGCATGCAGATCTTGGTTCAATAGTTGCTATAACATTTTGACAAGTACTTGATTAAGTGGTTTTTCTTGGCAGATACTTGGTGATCAATGTACAAGAGGTTGTAGATTTTGTTCTGTTAAAACCAACAAGAAGCCTCCCCCTCCTGATCCAAATGAGCCTGCAAACACTGCTGAAGCCATCAGGCGCTGGGGATTAGATTATATTGTCATCACCTCTGTCGATAGAGATGGCAGGTTGTGTTAGAATATGCATGTGTGTGCATGGCTAGTCAGGGTGGAGTATTGTTTGACAAGACACAAAATGACATACAGCTGCATGGGGGACTAGAGGCATGTTGGCAGACATTCTTTCTTGCTTTTGTTGCCTTAAGATGCAAAATATTTATTGAAAGATCTTCGCCACCCTGTTGTCCATCACATATATGAACTAAAAGTGAACAGCGGCCTTTTCAGTCACTTGTAATAAAGGAACTATAAAGTTGGCATTAAAATACATGTAACTTTCAATAGGCAAAGAAAGTTTTAATGGCATTAGAGCAAGACAAACTGTTTGTTAATTTTGTTTTTGATTTCAAGTTGCATCTGATCTGTGAAAACATAGGTGATGTGTCAAAATCAAATCAAAGTAGGGTTTTTTAATCTTGAAAATTTGATCCATGAGTCACTGTTAATAGGTTTTTTAAAACCAAATTTTGAATTTCAAACCCTTTAAGAAGTGTTTATTTTTCAAGAGGTGGGTTGATTTGGCTTCAAATGCGAAATAGCATTATGATATGTCATGTCATTTTGGTTAAACAGAGTATTTATGTTTGTCTCCATTGGACATGATGGTTTTCTAGGTCTAGGGATAACGTTTTTTGTTGCAAGTGCACTTTTGCCTTCATATTGACTCCTTCAAAAAGATGCATTTTTCTTTTTCTTTCTTTGTGGGCATCCCCCTTTTCTTACCACTCTTATTATTAGCCATAAAGGACAGAAGTAAATTTTTTTGTTTAAAGTATATACAGATATGCACCAATCAAACCTAGTCTCTAACATTGTACATTTAAGTCATACCATTTTTTATTTATCAAAAGCAAAAGACATTGTTGGACTTAACTTGAGTTTGGATTGTGTAGAGATAGAAAAGATACAAAAATTTCAGTCGGCAAAAGGAAATGGGGACAAGGTTCATGAACCAAAAGGCTCATTCACTGGCTAGTTTTAGAGTGAAAGCTTTTATTACTTAGGTATAGGTAATCTGTTCCTGTTTGTTTCCTCCAAATCCCTCACATTATGCATAGCGTGAGTTCTTGTTAAGTTGAGTGTCTTACTCCACTTAATTCCAGATTTACCTGATGGTGGAGCTGCACATTTTGCAGAGACAGTCACTCAAATAAAAACGAGGTAAATATAAACAGATGCATCAGCTACATAATAGGTAATTAGAATGAATGAGTGTTGTATACATGTAACTGATGCACACTGTTTTCTCAATATTACCTATCTGTTTTAGGAGTCCAAACATACTTGTTGAATGCTTGACAGGAGATTTCCGAGGTGACATGAAAGGTGTAGAAACTGTTGTAAAATCAGGGCTTGATGTCTACGCTCATAATGTTGAGACAGTTGACAGGCTGCAGCTGTGAGTATAATCAATTTAGTCTTTTTTGTTGGACTGTTGAATTTTTCCTCAACTCATGCAGAAGTGTTGTAACGGTAGTTAAAAAATGCGGCTTTCGTGGCAGAGGCAAAGATTTGTTGATGTTCGTTTACTGGTATGAGTAGAGGTGCATGCCCTCATTAAAATCAACCCTTTAAACCCTAAGATCAAAATTTTATTCTCACTATTTTGTTGCCCCTATTCATTTCCTACTAAGTAGTGGGGAGAAGTTGATAAGGTATCAAGCGAATTCATCTTGTGTGATCATGTCTGTAATTCTCATGACCACTCTGTTTTACAAAGCATTGATATTATAGGGAGAAATTCGATGCTGATCACTCTTAAGGTGATGTTACACAGGTCGATTTGCAACGACGATTTTTAGCGCAACACAGCATTACAACATTGTTGTTACATTGTTTCAAATGGCTGCAATATTGTTCCAACATTTGAACGCTGTGTTGCACTAAAAATCGTTGTTGCGTATCGTCCCGTGTAACATCACCTTTAAGGCTTAAAGGGTTAAACCAACTCTCTGTGTCTGCATATCTGACAAAACCATCATCACATGCGATATCGAAAAGATAAAACAATTTGTGGGGTAACCACATCATTACGTAGTTTCTGGTCAGGTATTAACCCATTCAGCCTGATCCGCCCATAACCACCTATGCAGATCCTATTTACCGCTTGTCATGTTATCAATTTTAACAGTCACTAACGACTTTGACATCTACCTTGCGCAGGGGGAACTGAACAGATTTCTAAAACCATACCTAAATGAGTATGATTCAGTCCAACAGGCCTGAGAAAATTGCAAGAAACCAAGTAAAGTTGACGCGAAAATTCCGATGAAATTCTTGTTCCATGACCCTACTGCTAAAGAGGCGAGAAAGCAAAAGGTAGAGGTCGAGAGGGCAGGGTTAGAGTAAGAAACGTTGGTTTCTGTGCATGCCGGAAATTCGGAAGCTGTTACTTAGAAACCTCAAAGTGCTCGACCCATAAACAATGTTTTTGGCTTTATTTGTCCGTCCAGTGACCAGAAAACGGCTTGACCAACTTGAAATAGCGTTTTTCGGTCGGTAGGAACGGGTTAACAAAAATTAATATGCCGCTTTTGTATGTACTGGAACTCTCCTTTACTTTGAATTGGATATATGCATGTCTAGGTGTACGTGCTTTTCAATAAAAAAATCCCTGTTTTACGGCAGACTTGTGCGCGACCCGAGAGCCAACTATAAACAGTCATTAGAGGTGCTGAAACATGTGAAAAGAATTCAACCAAACATGGTAACCAAGAGTTCTTTGATGCTGGGACTGGGTGAAACTGATGATGAAGTGTTTCAGGCCATGAAAGGTAAACATTATCTTATTCAAATTAATTCACCATTTTCGGTCAACTGCTTTTTTTTAAAAAAACCGTAGAACTAAATTGCAATTGTTCACAAAAAGAGAAGTTTTTAATTATTTATCTTACGCTTTACCCCAAATAAAAAGTTTACCCTTTTTAGGGGGTGGGTGAACGTTTTTCTAGGTCCACATTTTTTTGGCCTTTTTTGATAATGGTGGAAGAAAACGAGCAGTGCTTGCTGCAAATTAATGTCTCTAACAGTAGGAGAAGTAAATCAGGCAGTTAGTTTCATTTATTGCGAATGGATTTTTTTTCAAATACCTCGTTTTTGTGGCTTACAGATCTGCGTGAGGCCAAGGTAGATTGCGTGACATTAGGGCAATACATGCAACCGACAAAGCTGCATCTGAAGGTACCGTAATTTAGAACGTTTGCTGTGGATCATCCTCTTCTCGTTACTACGATTTTTAGCTGGCATTGTCACAGTAAATGGCTTGAGAGCAAGCAATCGGGTGGGGATGGTCGGGCAGGAAAAGAGCGTTTTCTCCCCACCCCATCCCCTCCTTTCTTGCGAGAGTTTGCTGGCAGGCTCAAATTAAAAACTTTGTTATAACAAGTTTCTTAACTGGCTGATCTTTGGTGCCCATTTAATGCACTTATTTTCGCCCACATCATTTTCGTGCAGGTTACAGAGTATATCACCCCTGAGAAGTTTAAGCATTGGGAGACAGTAGGAAATGAGCTAGGCTTTGCATACACCGCCAGCGGGCCACTTGTACGGTCATCCTACAAGGCTTGTGAGTACAAAACTGACCCCCAAACCTTCATAACCCTTCATAAGAGACGCATGCCAGAAAAAAGAAACTGCAGGTGCAAATTAAAGAAGCAAACTTACAGCTCGATTGCAAGTTTCTATAGAAGTTTAAATATTTAATCACCTCTTCGTGTTGTAGAATACTAATTTTCTTATTCGTAACTACAATCTACAGTCAAAATTGTTTGATCTGATTGGCAATGGCAACTGGAAGTCCTTATTGCAGGATTACATTTAACTGGGCGGATTAACTAGACAGTAGGGGGCAGTTGCATTCGAATGGGGTTTTTCCTTACAACTATAGTACAGTGACGATGACGATACGATGACCATAATGATGATGATGACGATGACGACGACGACGACGATTATGATGATGATGATGGTGGTGGTGTTCGCGGAGATGCAATGCTGTCCCCAGGGATTATCCTGGGGACGGACGAGGTTGGTGTTGGTGTGATGACGACAACGAAGACGAAGGTGGCGATCATTCTAGGCTTAATGTGAAGAGCCGTAATATACAAAAACATAGCTTAATATAGTGCATATGTCTGATCCAACACAGGGGAGTTCTTTCTGACAAACTTGCTGAAAACAAGAGGAAGCGAAATAACAGAAACATGATAACTTGGAACAAGAACGTAGCAAATGTTGGCCGGCAGGATTCAGTGGAGATGCAATGCATCGCCTCATTTGGATTTTCGCGTAGTCGCCAGTTGCTCTTTCATGTTGAAGCTGTGCTGCGGACCCACACTGTATGATGGAAAGACTTGAAGTAAAATCTATCACTGGCTTTAAGTTACCAAGGACACGCGTGACAGCTGATTAAGCTGCATGCACATCGGCAGCGTGCACGCATCGAGAAATAATGATCTTGGCATCTGCTGTTGAAACAAAGCCAAGACAACAGGGCGGAAGATTATTTTCTGCTTTCCACTATTGATGTCAAAGAGCTGACACATGGAATTATGTTGTTGACTCAAATCTTAACAACACTGATGACAATCCAATACATTTGTATTAGTTAAAAAAGAATTTTACCTTTATTGCGTTGTCGTAATTTTTACGTGTTTCTATCTTGCGGATGAGAGGGATGCGAGGAAATTTCATCCCTAAAATGATAGAATATCTACCTTTTCTTGACCCCAAGACCTAGGGGCTTTGAATTAACTTCACAAGCTGCTAGACAGTGCTCTACCCTTGAGACAAGAGCGATACAAATGTTACAGACTTCATGCTATTTATTGCAATATACAATTCATCAGTCATCTAATTTTAGAAACAATTTTGAATTTCAAAGGACAAACTTTTATCAGTGCAAAAAGAGAAATTTTGGGAAATTGTCTCGAACGTTTTAACCACTGGTCTTCCAAAACGGATCTTACGCGTCTTCATTAACTGATGGCTCCTTGTGTATGTGTCCAAGCTGGCACCGAGTGGTTCTTACTTTTTGCATCTCCTTGAAAAATTTATTTTATTTCACTTCATTGATAATCTAAGAGCAATTAATTTTTTAAGAGATGTTGTGAAAGATGATTGAAGAACGAAAACACGGATTAAACCCTATGCATGATAACGGAGATGACAAGTTAATCAAGCTCGTCATGTGTTTTTCCTTAATTCCAGCATCAAATGTTCCATTCATCTGTAAGCCTCCCTGCTGATTTGCCCTAATCATTGAATAATAATTCTCAACACTCCCATCACATTTCTTTTTACTTAATTACGGAGATATAAATATTCCCCGATGTTCTGTTTTGAGTTGTTAACTTGGGAAATGTTAATGCGACAATGTCGACTCCTAATAGTGAGTCGCACATTTATATTCCCACAATCCTGTGTGTACTTTTCGCACTCATTTTTAGCTCGTTATTTGTCAGACTGGAGCTGAAATTAGTGCACTTTGAGGAAAGAATGAAAGAGTTCCAGAAAGACAAGGAGAACTGTTGTGCGAAAGGTGAGGCGGAAAAGTTGTCATTTTAGAACCTTTTCAGTACGCTCGATAGTGACGTAGCTGACTGTGGAAAGTAAAAACTATATATTACCAGGAGGGAAGTTTTTAAAAACTTTTAACGATCAATTGGATGCAGCTTTTATTTACCAAAACCGCTGTGTACACGTCAGTCTACAAGAGAACTGACTTTGACTGATGAAAAATTGCGTTCGACCATGCACTCCACGTGGACACTCAAGTATATTTGGGAACTATATAAAGTAACCACGACGGCGACGGACAGCCAAAAATCTCGGGATAGATTAGAAAAGCAACAACTTTGCACGCTTTTTTGTACATTTCTTTTCCGTTGTTCCATGACTACGACGTGAAACTCCCTTCGTTTTTCCGAACTTAGACCAGTCCTTGAGAATCGACTCCACCAAAATTCCCCAACATTAGAAAATTGAATGAAATGCAACAAGGGTCATGATCTTTGAAACAGCGCGAACTCGCTTTTCAAGTGACGTTTTCGCTGCCTTTGCGTTCGTGGTTGCTTAAGCTCCATATCGAGAACGGTGAAATATCATCAAAATTAGAACATTGTTATGTAACGGCATGTATCATGTGACGCGAAATAATGGCAAGAAGTGATGCTATCTTATTCCAGAACAGTCTACAAAAGGGAAAGAAGACTCATTTTTCTAAAGCCACTTTTATCTCTTGCGGTGCCTTGGCATTTCAGTAGATAGTTCAAAATAACATTTAAATGTCCTTAATTTCCAGCTATTATTTTAAATCATGACTAGATTACTTCACCACATGAGAGATTTTAAATTTCTCGGTCACGAGCAAAAAGGCAGGTTGAATTTCCTCTTAATGAAAAGGTGATGAAAATGCCATGTTTCACGCATTTCGAGTTTTCATAACTGGTTTGGTGCTGAAACATGTGAAAAGAATTCAACCAAACATGGTAACCAAGAGTTCTTTGATGCTGGGACTGGGTGAAACTGATGATGAAGTGTTTCAGGCCATGAAAGGTAAACATTATCTTATTCAAATTAATTCACCATTTTCGGTCAACTGCTTTTTTTTAAAAAAACCGTAGAACTAAATTGCAATTGTTCACAAAAAGAGAAGTTTTTAATTATTTATCTTACGCTTTACCCCAAATAAAAAGTTTACCCTTTTTAGGGGGTGGGTGAACGTTTTTCTAGGTCCACATTTTTTTGGCCTTTTTTGATAATGGTGGAAGAAAACGAGCAGTGCTTGCTGCAAATTAATGTCTCTAACAGTAGGAGAAGTAAATCAGGCAGTTAGTTTCATTTATTGCGAATGGATTTTTTTTCAAATACCTCGTTTTTGTGGCTTACAGATCTGCGTGAGGCCAAGGTAGATTGCGTGACATTAGGGCAATACATGCAACCGACAAAGCTGCATCTGAAGGTACCGTAATTTAGAACGTTTGCTGTGGATCATCCTCTTCTCGTTACTACGATTTTTAGCTGGCATTGTCACAGTAAATGGCTTGAGAGCAAGCAATCGGGTGGGGATGGTCGGGCAGGAAAAGAGCGTTTTCTCCCCACCCCATCCCCTCCTTTCTTGCGAGAGTTTGCTGGCAGGCTCAAATTAAAAACTTTGTTATAACAAGTTTCTTAACTGGCTGATCTTTGGTGCCCATTTAATGCACTTATTTTCGCCCACATCATTTTCGTGCAGGTTACAGAGTATATCACCCCTGAGAAGTTTAAGCATTGGGAGACAGTAGGAAATGAGCTAGGCTTTGCATACACCGCCAGCGGGCCACTTGTACGGTCATCCTACAAGGCTTGTGAGTACAAAACTGACCCCCAAACCTTCATAACCCTTCATAAGAGACGCATGCCAGAAAAAAGAAACTGCAGGTGCAAATTAAAGAAGCAAACTTACAGCTCGATTGCAAGTTTCTATAGAAGTTTAAATATTTAATCACCTCTTCGTGTTGTAGAATACTAATTTTCTTATTCGTAACTACAATCTACAGTCAAAATTGTTTGATCTGATTGGCAATGGCAACTGGAAGTCCTTATTGCAGGATTACATTTAACTGGGCGGATTAACTAGACAGTAGGGGGCAGTTGCATTCGAATGGGGTTTTTCCTTACAACTATAGTACAGTGACGATGACGATACGATGACCATAATGATGATGATGACGATGACGACGACGACGACGATTATGATGATGATGATGGTGGTGGTGTTCGCGGAGATGCAATGCTGTCCCCAGGGATTATCCTGGGGACGGACGAGGTTGGTGTTGGTGTGATGACGACAACGAAGACGAAGGTGGCGATCATTCTAGGCTTAATGTGAAGAGCCGTAATATACAAAAACATAGCTTAATATAGTGCATATGTCTGATCCAACACAGGGGAGTTCTTTCTGACAAACTTGCTGAAAACAAGAGGAAGCGAAATAACAGAAACATGATAACTTGGAACAAGAACGTAGCAAATGTTGGCCGGCAGGATTCAGTGGAGATGCAATGCATCGCCTCATTTGGATTTTCGCGTAGTCGCCAGTTGCTCTTTCATGTTGAAGCTGTGCTGCGGACCCACACTGTATGATGGAAAGACTTGAAGTAAAATCTATCACTGGCTTTAAGTTACCAAGGACACGCGTGACAGCTGATTAAGCTGCATGCACATCGGCAGCGTGCACGCATCGAGAAATAATGATCTTGGCATCTGCTGTTGAAACAAAGCCAAGACAACAGGGCGGAAGATTATTTTCTGCTTTCCACTATTGATGTCAAAGAGCTGACACATGGAATTATGTTGTTGACTCAAATCTTAACAACACTGAT
>CALNXI010001567.1:67286-83550 GCA_942486025.1 Porites evermanni | reverse complement strand
CCCCCCCCCTTCTCCTTTAAACCCCCACTCTCTATCAAGCCCCCCCTCAAAAGTGCTTGAAAAAAAATAAGCCCCCCGGGGGGCTTAATAGAGAGTTTACGGTAATCATCCTGATATTCTTTGCATGTGCTCTAAGCATTGTTGAGTGATGACAGGCTACTATGTGACATTGAAATATCAGGCAAAACCCAGAACTATGGCCTGAAAAGTGTTTGCAACTTTGAAGTGACTCGATTCTACTTAATTTTGCTTTGCAAACAACGTAATTGGACTTCAGGCACTTTATCCATTTAGATAATTCCCAGGGACTGCCCTAACAGGGGGTGGGGGATCAGGCCTAGGGGTCAAAACTAGTGGGGTAGGGAGGGGGCTATTTTGACACAACCCCTTCAGTAAGCAGCAGTGTTCACTAGAGGCTTTTACTGGCAATTACCTTGTTCTTACTTTTCCCTAGCCAGCTGAATCAGGCCTCTGCTGAGAATGATTATCATGATAATTGCAGAGCTCAGTGGGAGGTGCAGACAGTCACCTATTGCCCTGGATGGGGAGGATCAAAGTCTTGGTACTAAGGACACACTTAGCATAGGACCTGTAGACACTCACTGAAGCCATGTTTACATAAATTCAGTCAGATATAATTTTTAGAGCTCTTGTTAGACTATAATTAGACTTTTCTCGTTTCTTTTTCTTTTCTTTCTTCCCAAGATCCCGCTCTCCAGAATGCATTATACAAATTTGGAGACTCCTTTTGGATTCATCAGCCTTGTGTCCTCAGAATTTTAGTTTTTATATTTTGGATTGAAATAAATTGCTTGCAAACTGAATAATCTTTTTTTTTAACCAAGAGAGGCTTAGCTGATATCAAATAACAGAAGTTAATAGTCTCCTGCAAATTGTTAGTGTATATAAAGAAAGCATCCATTTTCCTTGAAAACGAAAACATTATTCTTTCTCTTGCTGTCATAAATACGGAGAAGACGACACACCTAAGCTGAAAACTAAGAAATTATTCTAAAGACCTTAATTGAAAACAGAAATGAACATTACCCTAGTCGTTTTAGTACCCGCCAAGAGTAGATTTTCAATCCGAAGGGGGCATTCTTAAAGTCTATAACCACTTTGAAGTCGTTCTGATTTAGACAATTTCCTTGTAACGTTTTCATTTATTTCAGCATCACGTCTATCCTGAAATGATAGAAAATTAAGCTGACAAGGAAGTATGAAAATGACCCTGTTTAAGCGGAAAACGAGAGAATCATTGATCCTAAAACTGTAGCTCAAAAGCTGAAGGGCTCGCGACCATTTCAACTAATTTAGTAGTCTCGATTGCCTTTTTTAGTTTCTACGATTCTTTGTTCTCTCTGACAAGACTTTCCAAACTGAAAGAGGCAGAAAAGTATAAATTTTCATTCTGCTAAACATCAAAATAATAAAAAAGAATGACAAATGCGTGGTACCATGCGTCTAAAAGAGGTCAAACGTAAAACGTTACAAGGCAAGGCAGACCAGCATTTCAAAATCAAACGAGGGCTATCAAGATCTTTGTGGACCAATTGCTACATATTTAAATTCATACCTGGCCCCGAGGCTTAGATGAATAATACAAAAGAATTAACCTTGAGGTTCAGCAATGAATATGCCCCTATAAAGCTTCGTAGCCAAAAGTAATAAGAATTTGTCGATATATTTTAAATTGGTCTATTTACCCAGTAGTTTAAATTGAATGTCGTGGCTTAGCACCTTTTGTGGGAACAAAAATATGACATTCTCGAGCTTTAATTAGGAAGCAATCAATTTCCATGAAAAAAGGAAGGAAAAAGAGCATTCTACAATGTAAATCTGATATTTAACAAAATAAGTGTTACCTTTGCTTAAGAAAGGAGGGTCCTTGGTTGTACCAATTGTCTTTACATGTTGCTCGATTACCTCGAATTTCTCCTTGAGAGCTCCTAGCTCCAGTTCCAATCTTACATAGCCAGCGCTTAAAAAAATTATGCTGATGAACATAACACAACAGCAAGCTACGAGGACGCGAGATATTCCACCAGATGAACTCGTCATTGTGTGCAAAGCAAAGTCTTCTAATAACTGAGGAAATCTTCCCGCATGAAATTTACTTTAGTGACGAGGCCTCAGCTAAACGGGAAGTAAACGCTGTCAGTTAACCTGCTCTAAGAGATTCAGTCTTTGTTACGTGTCTATCGTGGATTAACACGTACAGTTGAAGCAAGTGCCGCCTAAGTAATACCGGATGGACATCTCTGTTTCCCTTGTCACCAAATGACCTTCTCTATTCTCTTTGAGTCCAATCTTTTTAGAAAACCGTCCAAGTGAATCTTTGCTTCCTGTTTGTTTGGTATTGACCTCTTTGCAGTTTTTCTTCCGTAACGACCTTATGACCCCCTACACCATATTGGCTTGTCATACTTTCGTTTTCTTGTTGACCAAAAGGCATCAAAACCTCTTCGTCTACACAAGAATTTCCACCGCCCACAATATTAAGCCTTTGAAAATGCATATCTAGCGTAATGTTTTTGTTCCTAGGCAAATTTCGGACGTATATTTGCAACACCAGTCTCAAACTTGTAGACAAGACAAGAGCGACAATTGACCAGAACAGAGACAAGGTGGCATCAGTAGAGGATACAGACCATTTGATATGGAGAGATCAATAGGGAAACCATTGATTGTTTCCGGGTTTGCTTTGTCGGAGTGGTGTGGGATCGTTCAGTGTCTTTTCAGTCTTTTGTTTTAAGCCATTTGGCGATAGCACCCGTTTGCAACACTAAAAAACTACCAATCAATAAACCTGAATTGTTTGCTTACTGTAACAACTATAAATTCAAAGTGCGGTCATATCTCTTCCTGAATGGGGAGGGGCCACTCCCACCTGCTCATTCTCTCATGATACAAATGACAAGGATGTTCGTCTTCCTCGTCCCTAGTCGCTTTCGATCACTTTTTGGGGGATATTTCAGTTAACTATTAATGGAAGCAAGGGCGAAAGGAGTCAGTTCCCGCTCGCCCTCTGTGCTCGTTCCCATCATCCCTCTCGCGCTTCTCGCTTGTTCCGTGCTCCCCACTAAACCTTAGGAAAGCCCGTGGAGGAGGCAGGGTGAAATTGCCAGAAATCGCGGATTGAAGGAAAGCCAATATATTCATCAATAGTGGTGTCTCTGACGAATATGCGTTCAGAAATATTATCAAATAAATAAATGAATATAAATGCAGTCACATTGTATTGGACTAAAGTCTCCTTTAGAAATCAAATAAGGCCTGACCCACGACTAGATTGGATTCGCCCAGGGAATTAACTATAATTTTCCGACGAGTATCCCCAACTTTGTTATCTGAGATTCTCCTCCCCAGGCAACTCTCCATAACAGCCATTTTTGTTTTGGCCCTGGCGGTAGAGGACCTCCCTAAAACGGACACCTCTCTACAAGGTTACCTACTTAGGGCAAAGGTTTGACTTGAAAATGAAGAAAGGCTGAAAAGTTGACTCAGAGTCGAAAAGAATAGAGCGATGATATTTAACGTCTCTTTGTTTGACGCACATAGAGAATCGGTAGCTCAGGGCGTCGCGCCTCTGCGTGAAAGGCGATTTCCCAACCTTCACCGGCGAGACATTAAAGTAATTTTTCATACTGTTATATTTGACTGCCGGATAACTCGGGTGATTAAGTGAAATGCGCCTGAATTTTTCATTCTTTGATCCCGAATTGTGATATCGATGTGATAGGTTGTAATGGTCTTTGTGCCTAGCTGTGAATAGAACTCCCCGTCACACAAAGCCCTTTCACATTTTTTTTCCGGCTGCAGAACAGCTCACAAAGAAGAAGTTTTAAAAGAAGAGTTCAAATGACTAAGGTAACGCTGTAAAACAGAACAAACAAACAGCCAAAAAATACTAGTGAACACTGCCTCGATTAGTTACCTAAACACGTCAATCATTTTTACTGGTTCTGTTTGCTAAAAGCTCGTTTTCACCTTGTTTTAACTCTTTTAAGCTATAAATTATTTTGAATGAGTAATAAAATAATTATATTCATTCATTCATTCATTCATTCATTCATTCATTCATTCATTCATTCATTCATTCATTCATTCATTCATTCATTCATTCATTCATTCATTCATTCATTCATTCATTCATTCATTCATTCATTCATTCATTCATTCATTCATTCATTCATTCATTCATTCATTCATTCATTCATTCATTCATTCATTCATTCATTCATTCATCCGTCCGTACGTTAGTTCGTTCGTCCGTTGACCTGCTCATCCGTTCAAACCCATTAGTCCTTTTGTTAGTTACGTTACGTCATTCGTTCGTCCGTCCATCCGTCCGTTCATTAATTCATTTACCCACTCGTTTGTTCTCCGGTATTCATGTATAGTGAGAATGTCACGAATGTTAAACAGAACCATCGAAGGTCATCAGAGCAGGAGATTCCTTTCTCGTGAAAAACAATTCAAATTTAAAACAATCCATTTGTTAAGAAAGCGAACAAACAATCTTATAACTAAACTAGACTGAAAATATGCGAAAATTAAAACAGAGACAGGACGGACATGTCCACTGTTGTGTTTTAAAATGCATGAAGGCATTAATATTAAAAGGAACACGTTCACGGCAAACGGCGATCACGGTATTGTTGACTGTTTAAAGCTTATCACCGAAAGTACTGATTAAAAAAAAAAAGAAATACACGGTCTTTTATTGAACAAACGTCCTTCAACGTCGATTAGAGGGAATCTTAAGAGGGAGCCCAGGTCAACAGCCTGGGCAGCTTTACGTCAAATTTTAATGTAAGAGAATATGGATGTTTTTCTGAGCCAAATTTTTGTGGGATCAAGTTTTACTAGCAACTGTCGTGGCAATCTTTTCAAGCGTTCAGTGGCTGTGAAAGAAAACGATTTGTAGACTGAGATGAAATCCCAGTTAAACTCCTCAAAATCTCATCGACTCATTGATTTTGTTCCATCAATTAGGCCATCGTTTCTATCTGTGATATTAGTTTTCGTTTGTGGATGTCTCTGGGTGAAGAATGAAACAACAAAAGAACGACTGATCGCACTGGAATCTCGCATAAACTGTTTCCCCTGAGGTGAGACTGAAAATCTTGACATGATGACTCTTTCTCCGACAAAAAGTACTGCAAGAGATCTTTACAAGAAGATTCAGATAACATTTTCAGAAAGGATCAGTTATACCCCAGGTAAAAGTGTTTTGTTAATCCTGAATTTCTCTAGTCCGTGGATGTCATTGGACCAAGACTTTGAATTGACCTTTGTTTATATCATTGTCTCTTGGTTCAGACATGCAATCTTTGACGGGATGATTTTATGCTAACATACGCGATGTTTTTGCAAATGCTGCACGCAGATTGGGCGATAGTGTTGTTTCTAGTACTAAGTGAGCTGAAAAATGTTGTTACTTCGAATAAATTACACTATATTAGTTACTTCGCACTGCTTTTTAGTGGTCTCTTACATATAGGGAAAAAGCACTAAAAACACTGTAAATAGGGTCCGCTTAGGACCTTTTTTGGTAGTAGAAGTTTTTGTCGTCAAATAGAAAACATCCATCGCGTTCTCGATCGCCGTTAATTTCCCCTTTCCCTTACGCTCGAAGTACTTACACGTAGGCTACGTCAATTTGGACAAAATAGACGTAAAATTTAGACCCTCTTCCCAACCCCCAAATCAAGGATGGCGCGTCCTAGCCTTTGCGCGGTTTTATCGTGGGGATGGGGGATTTGGTGTTCTTTATATTCTGTAGAAGATCAAGGTGCAGGGGCACCCAACGGGAATATAGTTCAAAGCCACTTAATTAATAAACATGGCATTGTTGAACGTATTTTAGTATTTAAACGGTAGATATAGGCACTTTTTGTGCCCTAAAAATTTTTCACCTGTTCGGATTTCCTAGCTGAACGTCTAGTGATCCGAAAATTATAGGGATCAAAACTTACCTTTTCGAAAATTTCAGCCAGAAATAAGGCTCCCTAAAAATCTAGGTGACCTTTTTAGGGTAAAAATCCGTTAAAAATGGGCAATTATACCATTTTTTAGATGTTCGAAAATCCTATAGCTAGGAGAAGCAGGCAAGCAAGAAATTTTACAACAAATGTTCCGAAAATTCTAGATCTCAAATCGTCTTCCGAACAGATATTTTCCAAAAATTGACGTTGGATGCCCCTGAAGGTGCAGGTTGGAAATAGGTTTACTTTACCATCTTTATAGGCTGTTCTTGCAACACATTTAAAAATAGTGAATGATGTACACATAGGGCCATTTAAGGTTTTTCTGGAGGCCGCAGTTTTTAAAAAGTTGTTTTGCAGCCGTTATGGCCTAAGTGAAAGCCGTTTGCCAAGTTTCAGTTTTCAGCAACGCGATTTGGGCAAGATATTAGCGATTTAAGTTACTTAATTTAGGTTTGAAAACAAGGTCGTGGTTACAAAATTATACCCCGTAAGAGTAACGCAGTTGCATGACCAGTTTTCTAAATATCTGGTTTCATTTCAGAGAACATCGAGAAGAAGAATTACGAAATCAAGTACAGAATAAATCTGCTTTCAGGCTTCGTTTAACGACCTTTTCTTTCTTGTTTTTTCTTTACCTTCCAAAACACCTGGAATTAATTTTAGAGCATATGCTTTTTGGTTGGAGTTTTTCGTGACGTACTTCCGCATATAATTTTCGATACTAGGCGGGTTTGAAATAACGTCTGGTGAACAGGGAAAGAAATCTCTCTCAATTATTGACAAAGAAAAAAAAAAACAGCAATAAAAACAACAACATAAAAACAAAAGACCTGCGATCAGTGTTTTTTTTTTCTCGTTTTTTCGCCTCCAAAACAAAAAGGGAAGAAGGACTCCTGATCGAAGGTTAAAACAAAAAGGAAGAGAGGATCGATAGCCTCTTGAAAGACTTGTAGGCTCCCCTTTTTTTCTTTGCTTCATACAGTCGGGCTTAAGGTGATTCCCTAGTAAAAGAACCTAACATAGATTGTAGATGAAACTTGGTACACTGATGTAACAAGTCAAGAAGATGATAAAAAAGTAATAAAAAGTGGGGGTCACCGCGCTCGTTTTGACGTCACAATGCTGACAAATACGGCTATTTAGGACCCTTTTACAAAAACCGCGGGCAGCCCAAAACTAGACAAAAAGGAGAGATTTTGTCGATGATGCATGTGGTATCGCAAGGAATTTGACTTTAATGTATTGTTTATCCACTTACGTACCAGAAAAATGCCTTTTAATGCCCTTGTTTTTACTTTACGCTCCAAAGTAGAATTAAATTGGACACGCGCTCTTCGACCCGTGATAGCTCAATCCGTACAATTTAGTAAAATTGCCAAAAAACTGAACATAGATTTGTGCCAATTTTTTTTTCATCGAAAGGAAGCACTGTCCTTATTAAAATCATGAAATAAAAAATGGGGGTCACCGTACTCGTTTTTGCGGTAGAGCTGCAGAAAGAGCGCACCAAATGGATTTTCTCCGATTTTTGAGAGAGGACTGGGGCGAGTTTCAAAATAGAATGTATGTGAAAGAGGGAAGAAAGTATTAAAAAATCCGTTTTTACAGAATTTACATCGAGATATCACATTTAGGACACAATGTGATAAAGAAAGCGTTTAAATGAAAATCAAAGTGAGTAAGCACAAGTTAAACATCCACTATCGAGGTCCTCCGTGAGGAAGTCGAACTCAGCACCACGCATACTGCTTACGTTATGCACATTTCCAACACATTGAGTCTCACCTTGGCAAGAAACAACCACAAGCAAAAATTCCAATGGCGTTTCTCTTCAGTCAACTTCATTTTAATAATGTTACTTCACATGCTCTTTTTTACGTCGGCCATCTTGTTATGCGCAGTAAGAGATGCGCAGTGCAAAACCAGGGAATTACCTTAATCGAAGTGTGTTTCCGACAGACAGCCGCAAAAAAGAAGAAAAAGTGTACATGTCTTTACCACCCACTCTGTGCTTGTGTTCGTTTACTGACCTAATTATAATGTACTTATAGAGCGATGATATTGTTCAACAAACCATTGTGGATTACTAATGCAAACAGGCCTATTTCATCTATTTTTGACGTTGGGTGCCCCTCACTAAATTTTAATCTTCTTGTCCGTTGGTGATTCTTATAATACTATCCCTTACCTACGGCTGCCTCAATATTAAGACATGGCGAGTAAATTTTTCTTTTATATTTTTAGGTCTTCCAGTTTTCACAAAAATTCCACCATCACTCGCCACACCAGTGGAGCACACTACCTTTCGAGCGGATTGTGAAGCTGAAGGGTTTCCTCGTCCCGTAGTTATCTGGACAAGATTAGTTATGCCGTTACCTGTTGGAAAGACTAAGGTAAAAGAACGGACACTAACAATCAAGAACTTGAGTCCTGCTGACAGTGGTTATTACTTTTGTGTAGCTTCGAACGTTATGGGGACAAAGAGGGTCAGAATTGACTTGGTAGTGCAAAAACAACGACCAGGTATGTTATTGGTTCAAATGTGGTAAAACATAAAATATTGGCGTGCGTAATAGCTGCCCTTGTGATCTTGGTAAGGATTCGCGTGGAAGTGTTATTGCTTGGTTTATTTTTACGGCCGTTTTAAACATTTCAAACAGTTTCAGCATACTCTGCAGGTGTAGTTTCTGAACATTCTCTCTTGTGTCATTATAACAATATATTTGGAAACTCATTTTACTTTATAGTGTTTTTATTGGTTTTGTAAATGGATATTTTTCTTGTACTGAGCCGAGCTCGTTCTTAAGAGTGATTGTCAGAGAAAACCGGGCAAAATGTTAAAAATGTCAACGGAAGGGGGTCAACAGAATAAGCTCATACTAACATCATAGATAGGTTAGGTGGAGTAATGGACAAATATAATAAACATAGGTTCTTCACTGCCCTTGTATTAGAGATACGGGCATCACTTAATTTGACCCCTTCGGAAGCCATTTTTGTAAGAAAATTTGGACCATTTTCTGAAGCTCACAAACTCCTCAAGATTAAACGAGCGAAGTTCATTTCTTTTATACGATACAACACAACACAGGACTATCTTCGAAAACAATAAACATTGTTAAGTAGCTAAGGGCAAGACTAAAACTTTCTTATTTTACCTGACCTAAACTCAGTGTCTGCAAGCGAATAAAAAATCGGTCGTTTTTGAATTGATCTGTAGCGCACAACTAAATGGATAATAAAAATCTGACAGCCACATTACAGTCTACAACCATCCATGTTACCAAAACACTAATAATCATTTTGCCTCGTTGGAAAAGGAAGAAATTAGAAAACTCACATTTGTCATAGGTGCCAACCTTTTTCTTGAAAATAGGCCGATCCCTTCTTGTTTGTTTTAAGTCCTCTTCATGATTTTGTTCCCTATTTCGCTGTCAGCTATGGTCAGCAGGTAGAGGAAATATCAAATAGTTCGAAATACTGTCACTGTAACATCTTGGAACGGCAAAAAGTGCTAAAACATGGAATAAAACTAGAAAATAACAAAGCGACGCCATCTTGAAAGTTCAGTACTCGGGAGGGACTGGCACTAGTAGGTGTCAAGACGACGAATAATAAGGTAAAAGACAGAAACAATCGACTCAGTAAATAAATACACACTTCTTATACAAATCACAAACAAACCCTTATCAGCTACTTGCTCCAATATTACTTCTCTGTTTACTACATTTGGTTCGTTCACTTCTGGGTTGTCTTTTTTTTGCGGAGTGAATGGAGTGGAGAATATAATGGGCTATTAACCTGGAACTTCTCTTTCCGTTTGGGAGGCGAAAAAGAAAAATAAGAACTCCTGATCGCAGGTAAATGGGTGATTAACTCGAATTACTTCATCTCTTCATTTTCATTATCCCGTGAATGTGGATAACATTCGCCTTATGGCTTACTGGGAATCAATTCACCTCGTTTCATAGCTTTCGCAGGAGCCCTTTTTCAGTCTGTAGGTTTTGCGGTCTGGTTTGTGGGACTTATAAGGTATTCAAAATTCGCGCCAAAATTGTTCTAAAAATAAACTTGTTAGTTAAAACGCCGTCACACGACTACATAGAAGCTGCTCGTTCCAGGTTATGGGCTCCTGCGTGACGTAAATAATTGGGAGGTGCAATCCAGATATTCACAAGTCGATTCAGAAGACTACGCGCAATCGGCCTATTCTGAAATGGACAGCTACTGTCGAAGGGAGTTTTAAGGTATACTGTTCCTCGCGCAGCCGTCTTAAAACTTTACTGTATAATGGGGGCGAATTCATGTAAATGTCAGCGGGGAGTGAGGGTTGGTCATATTTATTTAGTGACTAGGCTTGGTAATTGGGTAAGAGCTAGCTTTCCTTTTTTGGCAGGTGAGGTTACATATTATTACCCCAGCCCCTCCTGTCCCTTACATAGTCTTATCTTTTCTTGTGACAACGCTCTGTGAAAAGAGATTCACTGAACGCAACGTGGTATAGATTACAGCTCAGTCTTTTTGTGTTTTTGAAATGAGTAAGCGTGTTCTAATTGCAGGGAAACATAGAAACCCCATTTAAAGTAGAAAACGAAATTACGAACACTCATGGATAGTAGATGACAACAGCAAAATAAATAAGGAGTTGTGTTTCAAAACTCGGTGCAACATAACGTCAAAAGAGGACTATTGGAAAAAAGGAAGTTTACAATTTGGCAGTATCAGTATACTATTCAAGTAAATTTGCGTTACCCTATCTGTTATGATGACCACGACATTATCTGTAGTCTTAAAAAGCAAGGAAAAAATTACAAGGAACGTTGAAGATCATGATCCGCTATGCATGCGTTTCGGGTAGTTATCGCTGTCAACGAAGAGCCTGTTGGTCTTACACACAGAAGTCATAATGTTTCTTCATTTGAGGCGCTTATAACCGGTTTTCATTTTTGTCAAAACGTTTATACTGCGTTAAGGTACTCCTTCGGACCGATTTAAGCCCGGAACTACTAATCTGGAAACAGGAGCTCAGTAGTATAGTAGGGACTGGTTACTCCTTTTTTGCGGGGGAATCTCATTAACTTGTGGGGGAATACATTAACGCCAATGGCGTCATGACCTTTAGTCTTTATCTCATGAATAAAATGCGCAGGAATCTCATTAAGATAAGGCCGTGTGCTATTTTTAGTTGGTTTAACCGGTTTTACAGTTTTTTTAGTAACTTTAAGGTCTGTAATTTCGATCGGTTGATTAGAAAATAAGAAACCGTTGTAATCAGGGTCTGCGAATTAGTGCACAATAGCTTTTGTGCACCAATAGCCCACGTTTGATATTTTAAAATTCTAACATGACTCCGAAGCTTTAGGGTCAAAATTGCAAATTTTCACGACTCCATTGTCTCGCAATTCCCAGAAGAGACTCGCGCACAAAGAAAACCAAACCTTACCAAATATAGAAAAATGACCAGAAAGCCTTCGGAGTCATGTTAGACTTTTAAGAGAGTGTCTCTGTAAGAGCGGTCCGGTCGATTTTGCTTGAGACACAGATTTAGCTCATTTCTTGTGTGTTGTAAGACATTCATGTACCTATACTAAAACCACAATCCGTTTGATCGGATCTCTTTATTTTTCAGAGTTTTACGGAAATTAAATTTCACTCGAGCGAAGGCCTTTCGTGACACTTTTCAAGACGTTAATTTGAGGCAACTTTGGCGGACAATTTATAACAAACTACGGGACTCAGCAAAAAACAAATACCACAGCCATGTATATTAACTCTATCTTATCCATCGAGGCGACTTTCGTGAACATCACGTTTCAATCATGCAAACAGGAAGACTTGAACGACACCTTATCGGTTCGCTTAAGTCACACACGCGAAAACCGATCAAATTCAAGGTACATTTTTGAAAAAGTGAGGCATTCTTAACTGATCCGACTAATATAGCTAGGAAGTAGGTGCCATAGAAAAGGTGACTACAGAAAAAAAATTTTGCGGCCCGACCTTTAGTAAAACTTTATAACTCCGTGAACTTACCTAATTTTCGGCAATCTCCAAGTTTTACCGCCATTTTGAGGGACTTGTCAACATGAAGCGTAGTAGATATAAATCTAGCAGGTAGATCGAAAGCCGTCAGAAATACATACGAAAGCATTCAAATGAACGTCACTTTCAATTCACGGGGCAAAATTTGAAATTGTTCGTTAAACTTACCATTCCTACATCCCCATGCGACCATTTCTTCCAACAATTCAAACACTACAACTATTGTTCGAATTTCCCTCGTCGATTCCACCGTAAGAAATAACCTGTGCCACCCAAGCTTCGACTCGAATGTGAAGTAGGAATCAACAACAAAACTGCTTCACCCTCGAGCCCATATCACGATGGTATTTTGATTTTCTGATCGACAAGAACGGTGCTCAGGAGGTGATCGCCATGTTTACTTCATAAACGTGACCGCTGACCAGCCGCTGAGTGAAAATAGTACGGCGCGGGGTGGTGTGGGTGGCAGACTTACCGTCATAAGATATTCGAATACATGCTAACAAAGCTTTAGGACTCTCAGTCTAAACAGTGAAGGCAAGCTTCGTGATACAGACAACTTTTATTTTATTCTCATAACTTTTTCCTTTAAATTAGAATTTGTCAGAGAAAACCGGGCAAAATGTTAAAAATGTCAACGGAAGGGGGTCAACAGAATAAGCTCATACTAACATCATAGATAGGTTAGGTGGAGTAATGGACAAATATAATAAACATAGGTTCTTCACTGCCCTTGTATTAGAGATACGGGCATCACTTAATTTGACCCCTTCGGAAGCCATTTTTGTAAGAAAATTTGGACCATTTTCTGAAGCTCACAAACTCCTCAAGATTAAACGAGCGAAGTTCATTTCTTTTATACGATACAACACAACACAGGACTATCTTCGAAAACAATAAACATTGTTAAGTAGCTAAGGGCAAGACTAAAACTTTCTTATTTTACCTGACCTAAACTCAGTGTCTGCAAGCGAATAAAAAATCGGTCGTTTTTGAATTGATCTGTAGCGCACAACTAAATGGATAATAAAAATCTGACAGCCACATTACAGTCTACAACCATCCATGTTACCAAAACACTAATAATCATTTTGCCTCGTTGGAAAAGGAAGAAATTAGAAAACTCACATTTGTCATAGGTGCCAACCTTTTTCTTGAAAATAGGCCGATCCCTTCTTGTTTGTTTTAAGTCCTCTTCATGATTTTGTTCCCTATTTCGCTGTCAGCTATGGTCAGCAGGTAGAGGAAATATCAAATAGTTCGAAATACTGTCACTGTAACATCTTGGAACGGCAAAAAGTGCTAAAACATGGAATAAAACTAGAAAATAACAAAGCGACGCCATCTTGAAAGTTCAGTACTCGGGAGGGACTGGCACTAGTAGGTGTCAAGACGACGAATAATAAGGTAAAAGACAGAAACAATCGACTCAGTAAATAAATACACACTTCTTATACAAATCACAAACAAACCCTTATCAGCTACTTGCTCCAATATTACTTCTCTGTTTACTACATTTGGTTCGTTCACTTCTGGGTTGTCTTTTTTTTGCGGAGTGAATGGAGTGGAGAATATAATGGGCTATTAACCTGGAACTTCTCTTTCCGTTTGGGAGGCGAAAAAGAAAAATAAGAACTCCTGATCGCAGGTAAATGGGTGATTAACTCGAATTACTTCATCTCTTCATTTTCATTATCCCGTGAATGTGGATAACATTCGCCTTATGGCTTACTGGGAATCAATTCACCTCGTTTCATAGCTTTCGCAGGAGCCCTTTTTCAGTCTGTAGGTTTTGCGGTCTGGTTTGTGGGACTTATAAGGTATTCAAAATTCGCGCCAAAATTGTTCTAAAAATAAACTTGTTAGTTAAAACGCCGTCACACGACTACATAGAAGCTGCTCGTTCCAGGTTATGGGCTCCTGCGTGACGTAAATAATTGGGAGGTGCAATCCAGATATTCACAAGTCGATTCAGAAGACTACGCGCAATCGGCCTATTCTGAAATGGACAGCTACTGTCGAAGGGAGTTTTAAGGTATACTGTTCCTCGCGCAGCCGTCTTAAAACTTTACTGTATAATGGGGGCGAATTCATGTAAATGTCAGCGGGGAGTGAGGGTTGGTCATATTTATTTAGTGACTAGGCTTGGTAATTGGGTAAGAGCTAGCTTTCCTTTTTTGGCAGGTGAGGTTACATATTATTACCCCAGCCCCTCCTGTCCCTTACATAGTCTTATCTTTTCTTGTGACAACGCTCTGTGAAAAGAGATTCACTGAACGCAACGTGGTATAGATTACAGCTCAGTCTTTTTGTGTTTTTGAAATGAGTAAGCGTGTTCTAATTGCAGGGAAACATAGAAACCCCATTTAAAGTAGAAAACGAAATTACGAACACTCATGGATAGTAGATGACAACAGCAAAATAAATAAGGAGTTGTGTTTCAAAACTCGGTGCAACATAACGTCAAAAGAGGACTATTGGAAAAAAGGAAGTTTACAATTTGGCAGTATCAGTATACTATTCAAGTAAATTTGCGTTACCCTATCTGTTATGATGACCACGACATTATCTGTAGTCTTAAAAAGCAAGGAAAAAATTACAAGGAACGTTGAAGATCATGATCCGCTATGCATGCGTTTCGGGTAGTTATCGCTGTCAAC
This sequence comes from Porites evermanni, assembly GCA_942486025.1. NCBI lineage: Eukaryota > Metazoa > Cnidaria > Anthozoa > Scleractinia > Poritidae > Porites > Porites evermanni. The sequence continues at coordinate 68,855 of CALNXI010001567.1, read as the reverse complement.
GAAGAGCCTGTTGGTCTTACACACAGAAGTCATAATGTTTCTTCATTTGAGGCGCTTATAACCGGTTTTCATTTTTGTCAAAACGTTTATACTGCGTTAAGGTACTCCTTCGGACCGATTTAAGCCCGGAACTACTAATCTGGAAACAGGAGCTCAGTAGTATAGTAGGGACTGGTTACTCCTTTTTTGCGGGGGAATCTCATTAACTTGTGGGGGAATACATTAACGCCAATGGCGTCATGACCTTTAGTCTTTATCTCATGAATAAAATGCGCAGGAATCTCATTAAGATAAGGCCGTGTGCTATTTTTAGTTGGTTTAACCGGTTTTACAGTTTTTTTAGTAACTTTAAGGTCTGTAATTTCGATCGGTTGATTAGAAAATAAGAAACCGTTGTAATCAGGGTCTGCGAATTAGTGCACAATAGCTTTTGTGCACCAATAGCCCACGTTTGATATTTTAAAATTCTAACATGACTCCGAAGCTTTAGGGTCAAAATTGCAAATTTTCACGACTCCATTGTCTCGCAATTCCCAGAAGAGACTCGCGCACAAAGAAAACCAAACCTTACCAAATATAGAAAAATGACCAGAAAGCCTTCGGAGTCATGTTAGAATTTTAAGAGAGTGTCTCTGTAAGAGCGGTCCGGTCGATTTTGCTTGAGACACAGATTTAGCTCATTTCTTGTGTGTTGTAAGACATTCATGTACCTATACTAAAACCACAATCCGTTTGATCGGATCTCTTTATTTTTCAGAGTTTTACGGAAATTAAATTTCACTCGAGCGAAGGCCTTTCGTGACACTTTTCAAGACGTTAATTTGAGGCAACTTTGGCGGACAATTTATAACAAACTACGGGACTCAGCAAAAAACAAATACCACAGCCATGTATATTAACTCTATCTTATCCATCGAGGCGACTTTCGTGAACATCACGTTTCAATCATGCAAACAGGAAGACTTGAACGACACCTTATCGGTTCGCTTAAGTCACACACGCGAAAACCGATCAAATTCAAGGTACATTTTTGAAAAAGTGAGGCATTCTTAACTGATCCGACTAATATAGCTAGGAAGTAGGTGCCATAGAAAAGGTGACTACAGAAAAAAAATTTTGCGGCCCGACCTTTAGTAAAACTTTATAACTCCGTGAACTTACCTAATTTTCGGCAATCTCCAAGTTTTACCGCCATTTTGAGGGACTTGTCAACATGAAGCGTAGTAGATATAAATCTAGCAGGTAGATCGAAAGCCGTCAGAAATACATACGAAAGCATTCAAATGAACGTCACTTTCAATTCACGGGGCAAAATTTGAAATTGTTCGTTAAACTTACCATTCCTACATCCCCATGCGACCATTTCTTCCAACAATTCAAACACTACAACTATTGTTCGAATTTCCCTCGTCGATTCCACCGTAAGAAATAACCTGTGCCACCCAAGCTTCGACTCGAATGTGAAGTAGGAATCAACAACAAAACTGCTTCACCCTCGAGCCCATATCACGATGGTATTTTGATTTTCTGATCGACAAGAACGGTGCTCAGGAGGTGATCGCCATGTTT
>CALNXI010001567.1:20361-52920 GCA_942486025.1 Porites evermanni | reverse complement strand
GATTTCATCACTGTCCTAAGGAACTTCGTCTCGGATAGGAGTGCAAGGAATACCACAGGGCGCAGAGGAGTTATTTGTGATGGCAAGCGAAGCGAAAATTTTACCGAGCCGATCGCACGAGTCGTCTCTGTTTATTGTCTAGTTTACTGTGTAATCGACTATCAAACCGTCATGCGATCTTGTTACAAACCTGGTAAAATATTATCTAACGCTTGGTGGGAACGAACGAAAGTCCATTCGGAAATCGAAGCTTTCCGAGCGAGGCACGAAACCTAGAAGAAAAAGGAGACTCTTAAGTTTATTGTATGTTCGTTGTTATTCTTCCGCAGTCATTACCTTCGGCGGTTTTTCGGAGCATTGGATAATATTTTACCTCAGGTTTATAAGACGACCGAATGACCGTTTGCTCGATTCTACAGTACAAAAACAAAGGCGATGCGCCGTATTAAACGTAAAATTTAACTAAAATCAACAATCAGGGTACCCTGGGTACCAGAGGTTTTTCTCGCGTGCGGCGGGAATTTTCGGCGTTGGCCGAAGGCCGATAGGTTTTTGTACATTATGCTAGCATTTTTTTGAGCATTTTAGTGAGATAAAAGCATTGAGCATTATTCGAGAATTTTAGTGGCATTTCCCCGGAAAATTAATTTTTCCTGAGAAAATAAAATAGAAATTAACTTTTTTCAGGAGCCCATGCCCCATGAGCTCCTGCTTTTTTAAACAAAATGAAGACTAGAATTCAAAATTCACAAAAAACCTAATACAGCTGGTTGTTTTGGCTGTATTTATGAACTTGTACACGTTGTCGTTGCTACTTGCGACACTTGCACGTTTTTTTAAGTGTAAACTTTGAAATTAATTAAAAAAACCGTTTGTATAATGAGCATTATCCGAGCATTTTAGAGACTTTTTTGGGGAGACCGAGCATTTTAGTGGGAAAAATGGAGCATTAAGGTGAAGCATTTTAGTAGGGAAGCAAAAGCATAATGTACAAAAGCCTAAAGGCCGACAAATCTTCGGCCGTAGGCCGAAGCCACGAGCGGCGAAGGGTCACTATAAAGACTTGACAGAAACCGGAAACCGCGCTAGAAAAGTCTCTGGCACCCAGGGTACAATCAGGGCCACCATGAATAACTCCTCTGCGCCCTATGGGAATATAGGATGCATTTTCAGTCGTAGAAAAAGTGCTCACACCACAGGAGGACCAAGATCAGTATGAGAGTCAGTAGTTAATACATCAGGGTCTTGTATTGAGTGATCCTCGAAATGGCCGGGAAGATAAAGGATTTGTATGGGAAGTTTAGATTCAGGTAATAGATTCAAGAAGATAAACACTCGCTAGAATTAGCCTACGCGCAGACCCTTTAAACCCTGTATTCACACTATATGCGATACGTGGGCCGGCTGCACAGCAGACTTGCTAGAATTACATCTTATGTACTGTGTGGTTATTTTTAAGTAAATAAGGTAGGTGCATTTTATCGAAAATTCTAGCGAGTATTTATCTTCTTAAATCTATTACCTGAATTCCCATACAAATTCTTTATCTCCACAGCCTTTTTGAGGATTACGTTCAATATGAGGCCACACGCATTAATGATAAAACCCTCATATTGAGCTTGGACCGCCTGTGCTTGATCTAGCCTCCACCGACTCTTCCGTCCCCCTCCCCTTAAAATAATACGTTTTATTACATAAATTTTGACGCTTAAACGAAATGAAATAACTCCGAATAACTGATTATTACTCAAGAAATGGAAGCAAAAAAGAGCAGCTATAGTTTAGTGGTTTTAAATCAGGAAACTTCAGCCTTGTCGAGCATCGAAGCCTTAGCAACTCCTGCAGTAGCAGTTTGTGCATAGCATAGAAACTCTGTCTGGAAAACAAGTAATGTCCTTGGTTTAACAAAGAGTTGAAATTTGAATTGGGAGAGAAGAATGCTAGTCAGTTTTATCATCATTATTATGTATCAGAACTTCTTTTAATTTGCAGGCTTTAATTTAGGAAGATCATCAATACATTTTTTTATTAAAGCGTAGATAAAGGTTGGCTTATACACTACATTTTAACCTCATTAAGCGGAAACCTCTCCTAACTACAAACGGTTTTGCTCAAAAAGTTTCACACGAAAGTTAGTTACATAATTATCATGTTGGGATTATATCCCAGTAGCCCCAAGTTAGATATCCGTTAATTTTTGTTCCAGTTATTATTTAGTAGGTCATTTAAAGTTTACGTTGTTCGAAATCTTGCCCCTACCGTAGTTGCATCTTTTGCTTCAAGACCAACGATTAACAAGAATTGGCGACATTATTTAAAAAAACGTTCTCAGTAAACTGTGCCAAGCAGAAAAAATTATGCATACAACTCTAACTTCTTTTGCAAGAAAAGTTAATGTGTAACAACTTTGTTTTGTGTATCTCCTTGAATATTTTTACATGGCTTTATTTTTTTCCTTTTTCTCTCTTTTCTAGATTTATATACTTCTGGTGATTATCATCGTGACTCCAAAGCCTTTTTATTTTCATTGGTTAACAGCCCAGGATGGGCACCTCTTAAACTGCCTCAGACAGGGGAAAGGAATAATTATAGGGGTTCCATACGTGGTCACTCAGGATTGGGACCTACATTCGGAGGCGGATATGACATTTCCATTTATGACAACGCACCATCCAATAGTTATACTTACAGCAACCTTGGCTGGACCTACAGTCCACCGAGCGTTTACAGCTACGGCAGCACATTCGCCCAAACATTCCTGGCAGGAACTTACAGGTTCACACCTGACGAAGTAGAAACTTTTTACGAAACAACATGAACATATAGTAAATGACATTCACTTAACTATTTGAGCTGGGCGGAGTTAAAACTTCATAACTAAAATAATCACTAAACTGATATATGCTGTTCTGACAAGCATAGACACTTCCCTGCTGCCTCAGAAACAAGGCCATGGAAAATTAGATTAGATGAAGTAGCCCATAATCATGTAATCTACTGATCACTGATCGTAATAATAGAGAGCTGCAATATTAAGTGCAAAGACTGTCCTTTGCTTGCAGCATTGTTCAAACTAGAGGAGTTTATATGCCACGATGTCACCAAGTAACTTCCCTGGAAAGTTATTTCACTTTAGGTGAAAAAACCTGATGAAACGTTATGATTAGCAACTAAAAGGCTAAGCATGATATGAAGAATCACGCAGATGTAAGAGGGTGGTACTGGATAACACACTCTGAGATCTGCATAATTCTTTTTATTAATCATTAAAATATTTCACCCGCAGTTTCTGATTGGCTCAAAGACCCCGGCTAATTCTTCGTAACCAACTGGCTTTGACCAAATTTGGAATATGCGCGCAATAAACCATTGATTCGATCGACGGTATATTGACTTGGAAATGAGGTTGATCGATGGTATATTGATTTAGAAATAAGGTTGTATGGGCAATAGACCATTGATCAACCTCGTTTCCAGGGGCGGCGGCCCAGCTGTGTTTATTCACGAGTGAGCTAGGAAACGGAAGGAATGGATCGAAAGCAGGAAAATATACATATTGCTCGATGGATGTTATCTATTTTTTGAGGATTATCTGCAAGAAAAAAAACTGTGTTTATATCCTGAAACTGTGCCGAAATTAGGCCAGAGTTTAGAAGACAGTCTAGCAGGAGGTGGGCTTGTTAAGAACTTTAAAATATTTTGAAAGAATGATAAAACAATTATTGAATTCGGCTTTCGTATGATGTGAGGAATTATGCAGATCTCGAAGGACGTTATCCACCTCGGCCTTCAGCTCGATGGATAACATCCTCCTCGATCTGCATAATTCACATCCTACAAAAGCCGAATTCATAATTGCTAAATATCATACGAAAGTAATCGTTTAATTATTCATTCAAATTACTTTTACCCCTCGATTTATGAAAAGTTCGCAATCCCGTCGTTAAAACATTTGCCTGTTCCTCTGCAGTTTTAGGATATTAAGGGATGTCATGATCAGTCTTGCAAATATCATGGTTCTACAATTAGCAGTTGTCATCCGTCGAGTGATATTTTTGATAACCTTGCTAAGATTTTGAGAAGTAGCTGAGTTTGGATATGTCTTCTTTGCATAGCGCGTAAAATCTGCTGCCGTTTTTTAGCTCTGCCAAAACACTAAGCTAAGCTAGGGGGCCTTCTGCTGCTGTGTGGGGCTGTTTCTGCCAATTATCCGTAAAAGCGACTCACCTTTTAAGAAATCGGCAAATGCTAGCTGATTATTGAGAATTAGCCGGGCGATTTAAACCCAAACGGAGAATTATGAATGAAAAATTTATCATTATCTTTATCATGAGAGAGAGCCACTTTTGCTCAATTATAACTAAGACTTAACAGTTTCGCTCAGAGGTGCTTCATTGTTTACCATTCGGCTATTAAAAAATAATGAACTAATTAAAAGTTGTAGTCCACAAAAATTCTTGTTTTTTGAAACCTCTGTTCTATGGAAAAGAGAGATAATAGTGCTGAACATCTTCTGTTCCCTTGAGATTTTGTGAATTGGCTTTAAAATTTGCCTCGAAAATGAAATGTTTATCAGTTAACATTCTGCAGTTAAAAAAACCTTAGTTTTGAAGGGTTTTTTTAACTGGATCTAAGGTGCTCCGTGACGTCCGTGTGTTCATTTAGCCCTTGCAAAATTGAAGTTAATGCCGGATAACCATATAGATCTACTTTAACCCTTAATCAGGGACGAACCAAACGAAGTTCTTAGGCCTAAGCTGAACGTCGTACTTCGTTTGATTCGTCATTCCTCGCTAACGTTAAGTTCTTTAGCGAAATAATATATAACTATCCCCCGAAGGGGAGGCGAATAGTACGCGTAATTGGCAATATTAACCCAATGAACTAGACAACCTTGAAACAGCCTCTTTAACGGAAACGCCCGTGTGTTCATTTAGAGCTTGCGGGTTTCAGTTTCATTTCACTAGCCAGGAGTGGGTTCCAATTCCAAATATAGTCATTGTCACCATAATTGGAATTCAGGCTTGAGTCACGACAGCTTTTGTACCACCATGCTCCCTTGTAACTTACAGCACAGTTACTACCACTTTCGTCGTTATCTCGGTCCTTTGTAGTGAAAGCCATGCCATTATGATAAGCCAGTTGATCCGTAGCTGTACCAGAGTAAAACCCAACAAACAGCGTGTAGTTAGACGCCTCGTTAGTAACTGTAAAATTACTGTACTTGGCGTACTTGTTGCCATCATTTTTTGTCTTAATTTCCACTCGCAGCTGACTCGGAATCTCCGTCAGTTGATGAATCTTCTCGTTTCCAAGCCAAAACTCTCCTCTGACGTCACCAAAGCCGTTTTTGTACTCCTCCCACCCCCTGTAGAATCCAACAAAGCCATTTAAGCGCTTGTGAAAGACTGTCCACCCTCCACCATCAGTCTTCATGTCACAGAACACCTCAAAACTGGTTTTGTTTGTTGGGTTTACTGCGTACACGCCATTCTCTTTGAAACCGGCGTTCAACAGCTCGGCACAATCTTGGGCTGTAAAAATTAAAAAATAATAAAACCAATTATTTTAAGTCAGTTACTATAAATAAATAAATGAATGAATAAATAAATAAATAAGTTAATAATAAAAAAAATAACTTATCATATCGATTGAGCCTCACTTTTAGGTGCTAACAACCTGAGTTGAAAGAATCAGTGCAAATGTTGGTTGGGTTATGGGACGAAGACGTTAAACTGACTTCAGGCAAGGCAGATTGGTTTGACCACTATGGACGGAAAGATAGGGAAATAAATTTCCTTTAGCTGTCCAATCAGCCTTAACACTTGCCTTCACCTCTGAGTGTTACCTACATCGCTGATACTGATGTACACCAAGATCCGGCTTCCCCTCACTACCGTTTGTCTAAGTGGTCCTTGCAAGAATTGTTCGTCATGGGTGTGAGGTAGCTTCTGGGTGAGCTTCAGTTTAATTGAGGGAATGGTGAGGGGCAGCTCAAAACTCATTAGAAAGATAAAATGTTGATGGAAACTGTGCCATTTTTTTGAATAGGACTTCCTTGACCAGCATTTTTAAGCGGAACCTCAATGGGTAGTTAAAGCTGAAAATACTGATGCGTAACCTCTGAGGCAGTTGTGTACGAGTTAAGTCGAATTGAAATCAAAACATTTTTTCAGTAAGCTAATCTCGGCTTACAAGGAAATTTTTAGCATCAGGCTTACGTGTGATTTTCTTCCCAGACGCAGGGTTTGCTTCAGAAACATGTTTTTTGTCTCAGGCCCCTTTTTATAGGGAGAAAAATTGTCCGAGTTTCGGAGCTATCCTGGGCGAGCCAAATTTTATACATTCCCTTACAAAACGAGGCGAATCGTTTACATGAGAAACAAAAAGTTAGCTCGGCAAGGGGAAACAGCCTAGCAGGGTCACACTTTTGTGATTGTAGGGTCATCATCCTAGCTGGGCCAACTTTTCTTCATATAAACACTTTGGCTCGCCCCGCCGAGTCAAGTCGGTCTGGGCCATCAGGGCATGCGCGCGCCGTTTAGATAATCAGAGCATGCCCGAGGGGTGAACTTTTTTCTCTTTTAAACGCTCACTAAAGTTGACTCGGCTAGAAGGGTGACACTCTTTCCCGGGACAACTTTTCTCTATGCAAAGGGGGCCTTAGTGCGATTAAGGGGGCATTACTGTTGGTTTTTTAAATATTGATTGGGAAATATTGACGTGGGAGGGAAATAAATTAGGTTAGAAAATAAGGTATTCACATAAACCAGTATGAGTTAGTCCTCTAATGGGATCAGAGGGACCTTGTTGTGGTGGTGGACTATCTGGTAATTGTCTACTAATTTTTCACATCATATCTTATTTAAGCAATAGACCACACTTTCTATGGGTTTACGATTTACAAGCTTTTCGAGTGTTCTCCCAACATCCCAAGTGGGTTATCACGCCGGTAAACCCATAGAAAGTGTGGTCTATTGCTTTTATAAAACAACTTTTAGTAGAATGGAGTCTTTTAGGTAAAAAATATGGTTTTAGTACCGTGATCAAGTCATGTCTTCTCTCTAAAGTCATCATAAGCCAATCATGACTCACGATTTAATAGCGCTGAACTTTCTTAAACTCAGTTCAGTCAAACAACAAACAGCAGCACTTCAAAACACGAGTTTTTGCACTCATTACATGATAACTTATGAAAGATGTCATAAAAGTCAACATTTATTCATGCGAACGTACAATGAAAGAATACGTTCATGGTTTGTTTACTACAGAAGTAGAAATTAATTGAACATCAGCTGACTGTACGCAGGTGTATTTTGTTGAGTCGATCCGTAAGAATTTCGTGCTTACAGACGAAACTGGAAGCTATGGTTATGGAGGACTTCATTCACATTTTACAAACCGCAGTGGTTTAAGATCTGTTTTCTGGACTTTGTTATGGTTAAGAAATGCTGCGGTAACGACGTAGCTGCATTTGCAAAGTTGTCGCATGTAACTTTATATGCAGGTACAGTACAGGGACCGATGGGAAAAATGGTGGAGAAAGGTTTCTTTGCCGTAGCCACATATTGGCGTTAATATTTGTCGATTTGTAAAGTCAGGTGGTTTGAGTTAGGTTATGGCATTGATATCACCGAATAATTTGTACAAATGTTGGAAAAAAACAGTCCGAAATTCTGACATCTTAAATCGTCGTTGGCAGCTTGTTTACAACCTACGACGGCTGATTTTGTACCATATCTTGATCAGAGATCTCTTTTTGGAACAATTTCTTTCATTAAGGAATTTAATTTTGACATAAAATAAATCAAGAATGCTAAAACTATCCGTTTTGTTGCTGGTTGGTGCATGGTTAAGTTTTCCTGGAGACTTTCTACACCAGAAATTCACACAGTTGTTGTCTTTCTCTGCGATTTGGTATCGTCGTGAAATGTAAACTGCTTTCCAGCTTTGTACTTTATTACGTCTAAAGCTATGGCAGTAATAAAATGTGGAAACCAACGCTTTTGATATTAAGAAGGGCTGGGTAAGTAACTTGTTCTGTTTTTTGTTCGGTTTTTTTCTATGGGTTTACCGGTATAATAAACCATAGGTTTTTGACCAATCAGATCACGCGTACTATCTCAGTTATTTTATAATTTTTTTTTACCCCCAAATCCAATATTTTCTAATTTTTCCAAAACTTTAAACATCCCCCGCCCCTACTTTTTGTACATTAAAAACATTCGAAAAATGATCCAAAATTCTCAAAAAAATGATTGAATTAAGGACTCCAACTTACTAGAGTCATTTTTCGATTGCACGAAATCTTGGCTACATATTTAAGGAAAAGGGTGGAAATCGACGAAAAATTATGCTTTTAACAATACTGTCCCCTTAGAGGGACAAATTAAGGGTGCCTTCCACTAACACAATCTATCCCGCTGGAAAAAGTGAACGTGGTGAAGAGAACTCCATTCACCGCGAACTCAAAAATGAGCGGCCGAAGACGCGCAAATGGGGAGAAGGAACGAAAAATCCACCAATGACTACTCATGGGATTTTTTTAAAAAAAATTACGAACAGGCGCTTTCTTCATATCAGCGAATGAGGTTTGCTGAATACCGCCCTCTAACGAAGGGGCTGAGAGATTTAAAGCAATTTATAACAAGGAAAAAACTTTGGGCATTCTTTCCACTATCAAAATTTCTACCTGACCGATTTTCATGGGCCACCAAATGATAAAACATGAGGACGTATTCTTCTATTCCCTCTAATCTTTGAAATATCTATTAGGTAACCTCTGTTAACGTCACGTTAAAATTATCTCTGCTTACCAGTTTTCACAGTGAGTTGTACTTCAGTCTCTACGCGAACCGTCTCACTCTGAGCAGAGCAAGTATAAACATCACTGTCTTCAGCTGTCAGGCTGTTTATCTTAAGCTGTCCGTCCTTCACCTGTGTGCGTCCTTCTGGCATATCTCCTTTGCATCTTGACCATGTTATTTTCGGAATTGGATTTCCGACTGCGGAGCAGTTCAGTGTAACTGACTGTCCATGATAAAGGTCTATCTTCTTTGGTGGTTTGACTGTAAATTGAGGCACCACATTAATGATCAAAGTTGTCATGGCGTGCGAAGCGCCCATGGCGTTTTTAGCCGTGCAGATTTATGTTCCTCCGTCTTTTTTCTGCAGTTTTTTTATCGTCAAGGTTTGACCTTCTACAGCGCTTCTTCCAGTTGGAAGTTGATCAAAAAGCTTTGTCCAGGAGATCACCGGAGGGGGATATCCGATGACCCCGCACTCGGGAAGACTGATATCTTTACCCATCTCAGCGTATATTGGTCCAGGGACAAGATAAATTTCTGGAAGAGCTGTAATTGATGAATATTATAAGATTAGATTATAATTCATCTTATATTTTATTAAGGTAATCGATTTGCCTACTGTAGGGATTCAATTTTTTTTTTTTTTTCATGTACTTATACTTCTTGGAAAAGAAGCGTGTAAAGTACTGATTGGTAGAGGGAAGGGATTAAAAATGTAGCACATGAAACATATTTTCATCAAATCATAAATTTAGGGGCTACGTCCAGTCGTAGTTTATAAATCATATGGTAGAAATACACTTTTGGTTAAAACATATTGCATGAAAACAATAAAAAGTTGAGTTCAGGGATAGACAGCGCTTTTAAAAACTGACCAGAGAACGGATTGATTTGAACAGACAGGGTAATAGGCAGTCCTGGAACAGGCCAGTACCCCAAAAATTGTAATTATAGTAACTGAAGGGATTTTTAGACATAAAGGAAAGAAGAAAGCAGGATCGACGATGTAAATGTAGTTTTATCAATATTCGGTACAAAGACTAAGGATAACTAAGTATGAGTGTACTGTAAACGTTCTGTCATAGAAGAGTACATTTTATTGGACAAATTATTGCTGTTTATTATTTTACCTCTGACATTTAGTGTGACAGCTGCCTGAGCGGTTCCTTGGTCTGTGCTTATTGTACAGACGTACATCCCATTATCACTATTGATCACATTCTTCATATACAGTATCCCTTTGACGATGGCATGTCTTCCAACGGGGAGAGATCCATCTTTTTTAGTCCATGAGATTGTTGCAACAACGTTTTTATCCGGTGTACACTGAAATTTAGCTGACTCGTTTAAAGCGACAATCATAACTGCCGGTTTGACCAAAATCCCAGGAGCCTTAATGACGTCCACTGATTGGTTCACAACTGGCTGCAGGGAAGTTGGAATCGATGAATTTGATTCCCCAGGGTCCCCTCTTTGTCCCTTCAATCCAGGGGGCCCCTGAGGTCCTTGAGATCCTTGAGGTCCTCGGGGTCCTGCAGGTCCTTGAGGTCCCGGTGGTCCTTGACGTCCCGGGGGACCCCGAGGTCCCCGAGATCCCTTCACACATATTTGGCGTCCTTTCTTGGTGCAGACTTTACGTGTTGCAGAGTTGACAGCTTTAGTGATTTGTTTTTGTATCGCTGGAGTCAGAGAACTGTTCAGAGATCTCTTTTTGGAACAATTTCTTTCATTAAGGAATTTAATTTTGACATAAAATAAATCAAGAATGCTAAAACTATCCGTTTTGTTGCTGGTTGGTGCATGGTTAAGTTTTCCTGGAGACTTTCTACACCAGAAATTCACACAGTTGTTGTCTTTCTCTGCGATTTGGTATCGTCGTGAAATGTAAACTGCTTTCCAGCTTTGTACTTTATTACGTCTAAAGCTATGGCAGTAATAAAATGTGGAAACCAACGCTTTTGATATTAAGAAGGGCTGGGTAAGTAACTTGTTCTGTTTTTTGTTCGGTTTTTTTCTATGGGTTTACCGGTATAATAAACCATAGGTTTTTGACCAATCAGATCACGCGTACTATCTCAGTTATTTTATAATTTTTTTTTACCCCCAAATCCAATATTTTCTAATTTTTCCAAAACTTTAAACATCCCCCGCCCCTACTTTTTGTACATTAAAAACATTCGAAAAATGATCCAAAATTCTCAAAAAAATGATTGAATTAAGGACTCCAACTTACTAGAGTCATTTTTCGATTGCACGAAATCTTGGCTACATATTTAAGGAAAAGGGTGGAAATCGACGAAAAATTATGCTTTTAACAATACTGTCCCCTTAGAGGGACAAATTAAGGGTGCCTTCCACTAACACAATCTATCCCGCTGGAAAAAGTGAACGTGGTGAAGAGAACTCCATTCACCGCGAACTCAAAAATGAGCGGCCGAAGACGCGCAAATGGGGAGAAGGAACGAAAAATCCACCAATGACTACTCATGGGATTTTTTTAAAAAAAATTACGAACAGGCGCTTTCTTCATATCAGCGAATGAGGTTTGCTGAATACCGCCCTCTAACGAAGGGGCTGAGAGATTTAAAGCAATTTATAACAAGGAAAAAACTTTGGGCATTCTTTCCACTATCAAAATTTCTACCTGACCGATTTTCATGGGCCACCAAATGATAAAACATGAGGACGTATTCTTCTATTCCCTCTAATCTTTGAAATATCTATTAGGTAACCTCTGTTAACGTCACGTTAAAATTATCTCTGCTTACCAGTTTTCACAGTGAGTTGTACTTCAGTCTCTACGCGAACCGTCTCACTCTGAGCAGAGCAAGTATAAACATCACTGTCTTCAGCTGTCATAAATAAAAATGGCGGACACTTCACTCGTTTCAAGAGTAAAAACTACAGCTGGAACTAGGCGTAATAATAGCAAAAAACATAGCAAAAACAGCAAGAAGACAACTCGGAGGGCGACATCTGCTATTTGGAGAGTATTTGCGGAGCTGGACAAGCCTAAACGTAAACTATCGAAGATAAACTTAACATCGATTGTTCCATAGAAGAGCGCCACTGTAACTGAACTACGCTTCAGGTAATCAGTTCTTGCTTTTGGCAGCATTAATTTTTTCTTCGCGTTGCGAAAATAACAATTTGGTGTTCTTCAGGCTAACAAATAACAGAGATAAGCTGGGGCGAGATTATTAATGCACTTGTACATTAAATTAGCCTTTTGTTTAGCCCTTCTAACCGATAAATTGTCCCAACCAAGCGAGTTAAGAAGAAATTTGGAACTAGTAGCGCGATTTTGAAGTTTTTGAAGTTTCTCACTAAGCTGTTGGGCCAAGCTATCCCATACAGCGCTGCAATAATCAAAGTGTGGCTCGATAAGGCCTTTGTATATTTTAATTGCAGTGTGCATTGAAACAAATGGCCTGACCCGCTTAAGAGCACCTATACCAGAGGATACTTTTTTTTAAATGATTTCATGAATGTGGGCCTTCCACGAGAGATTTTCATCAATGATAAGCCCGAGAGATTTGCTTTGATTGCTTTGGCTTATTGGGACGCCGTCTATATGAATATTCATTGTGTAGTCCTTTAAGGACTGTAGTTTCTGCCTCGAGCTAATAACCATAAACTCTGTTTTGGCGACATTGAGACTTAACTTATTAGCTTTGAGCCAGCGATCAATATATTTCAGGTCATTATTGATTTGGGACTCAAGATCAGGTATAGTAGCTGCTGAAAAGGTAACATTAGTGTCGTCGGCATACATTGTAGTTAAAGTAATAAACAGTTAATGACAATTAAGGGAAGAACTTGATCACGTGGTATGATGATGATGATGATGAACTTTATTCATGTGTCGATGTATTTAGCTGACGCTAATTGGGGACACAACATAAAGATAAATAAATAATGAATAACATGATAAATAAAAGATAAGAAATAAAAAAGCTATTAAAAAAAAGCTATAGTATAATCCTATATATATTACATATACATTTACAATATGCTAAAATAATCAAAACAATTCTAGGAACAGGGGCACAACTTAAGAGGTACAAATTACGCACGCGGAGCAATTGTTGCCATTTATCAGTTCAGTGAGATCCTTACATCTAATATGAAACTTAAACCTAGATAGGCTGCTCGTTTCAGTGATGTTTTTATCTAGCTTGGTACAAATTTATGTTTGCCGTTTGGCGTTAACTTGAATCTTAATCTCTTTAATCTCTCTATGTTTTCCTTCTAAAAGGTCAGAGCTTGCAGAATGAATAGTTTGCAATACGTTGAATTGAAGAACAAACAATAGGTCTTATTCTCTCAATCTGCTTACTGTCGATATAAAAAGCACGTGATAGCAAGAGTTCTTCTCTTCTTGATCCTCCATAAGGTTTTAATTTTGTGGTCACAAATAGTCTCTTAGAAATTTGTAAAGATTTATACGATATGACAATCGACTTGGAAAATCCGTGTTTTCTTTTTTAAAAATCAGTTGGCAAGTTCATGATTTATATAACTGTTAATCATTTGGTTAATATCTGAAGTATCTGTGAGAGACATTTTCTGCTTCCGTCTTATGGAACCGGAAATTGTAGAAAATCTAAAGGCCTGACAAGGAAGCATAAAAATGAGACCTTTGCATAAGGACGTGGGGTCTTAAATGTCGATTTTTTTGTTTTTTAAAGGACACGATCCTTTGTTCCCATTTACTGTCAAGAATATCATCAGTGCCCCAAATCAAATCGTAGAAATGGGACAAATAAAATAAATAGCCAGTTATGTTCAAGAACTACCGAAGAGATTCCGTTTGACTGATGGTCACAGAAAGACTCAAGAGGTGCATCACTGTTGCATGCATAAATTTAACCAAACTTTCCTCCGGCAGTGGAAATGATTGAAAAGGGGTGACCGTCTCTGGCAGACTGCATCTCATTACAACTTAATGAGCTGAAGCTGAAGTGATATGTTTTAGATGCAATTGTAGATCTACGTAGTTAAGATTAGGTTTCGAAAGGAGGAAACTTTTCGTACGTCTATTTTTGATAGGAAAACCGTTATCTTTCTCCGTATTACCAAACCCAAAATGATAAAAGGTCTAAGACGAAAAGGCAGCTTAGAATTACCTTTGTTCAAGAAAGGAGAGTCCGTTACCGTCTTTCTTGGCTCTTGGTTTTTCTCCAATGAGAAGATTCTGTCCCTCTGAGCTCTCAATTCCAGTTCCAATCTTACAAAGCCAGCAGTGAAGAAAAGTACACTGATAAACGTTACACAGCAACAACCCACAAGAAGGCGGGAANGTTAATCATTTGGTTAATATCTGAAGTATCTGTGAGAGACATTTTCTGCTTCCGTCTTATGGAACCGGAAATTGTAGAAAATCTAAAGGCCTGACAAGGAAGCATAAAAATGAGACCTTTGCATAAGGACGTGGGGTCTTAAATGTCGATTTTTTTGTTTTTTAAAGGACACGATCCTTTGTTCCCATTTACTGTCAAGAATATCATCAGTGCCCCAAATCAAATCGTAGAAATGGGACAAATAAAATAAATAGCCAGTTATGTTCAAGAACTACCGAAGAGATTCCGTTTGACTGATGGTCACAGAAAGACTCAAGAGGTGCATCACTGTTGCATGCATAAATTTAACCAAACTTTCCTCCGGCAGTGGAAATGATTGAAAAGGGGTGACCGTCTCTGGCAGACTGCATCTCATTACAACTTAATGAGCTGAAGCTGAAGTGATATGTTTTAGATGCAATTGTAGATCTACGTAGTTAAGATTAGGTTTCGAAAGGAGGAAACTTTTCGTACGTCTATTTTTGATAGGAAAACCGTTATCTTTCTCCGTATTACCAAACCCAAAATGATAAAAGGTCTAAGACGAAAAGGCAGCTTAGAATTACCTTTGTTCAAGAAAGGAGAGTCCGTTACCGTCTTTCTTGGCTCTTGGTTTTTCTCCAATGAGAAGATTCTGTCCCTCTGAGCTCTCAATTCCAGTTCCAATCTTACAAAGCCAGCAGTGAAGAAAAGTACACTGATAAACGTTACACAGCAACAACCCACAAGAAGGCGGGAAGATCCGCTCGCTGAACTCGTCATTGTGCGCAAAGCAAAGTCATCTAACAACTGAAGATATCTGTCTCCAGAACTGAATTAATGTACTCCAAGACGAAGCTTCAGCTAAGCGGGAACTCATTACTAAGTAATCCCGTTTAGACAAATACGTGTTTTTCACGACTTACTGAGACCAATTTGTTCAGCTGTACCGGATGAATATAACCAGAAACCCATAAGAGGTTGAAACGTGTAACTCGCGTTCAATGCTCATGAATATTCACTTTTACCATATTTGGAAACCTTAGTGACAGATATCCATTTTCAACACAATGGCTCCCGCGCGATCACCATGCAGATTTTTTAAGACAAGAGTTTTGTATTTCAGGCTTAAAAATACACCGTTAAAAGACAAAAAATGGAAAGAGAAAGTTCAAAAGAATACTCAGCTTTCTTTTTGTGGAGGAAGGGAAGCTTTTCATCAAGAAATCGTCCCTCGAGGAATTCAACCTTGTTTTCTTCACGACGGATCTCTGGTCTGTTTTGAAATGCAACCAAGGCAGTGAAGTTTTTGCTGAATTTTGAGGTACATTTTGCACTCTATGGCCAAGACAATTACGTTTTTGAAAGGGAAATTATGTATTTTTAAATGTTGCATAGACGTTTTATACATTTTTCTCTTCGGCGCTAAACAAAAATTACAAAATGTGCCCCGATTTGAGATGGATTTGTGTTGAATTTTGCCATGTGCACAGCCGATTTCACTTGCGTGAACGGATCCACGATCGAGATAGTGTTTTCCGAATTTTTTTAAAGGATTAACTTTTTGGATTTTGAATAAAAAATTTCAAGAAACGGCTTCTCTGTCTATTGTTTTGATTTTGTTCATTCATAAAATTAGCTCAAAACACAATCGTCACTACAACATATTAATGCTTCTCACATTCATTACACGCATCACTTTTTGCGAAGATGTCAGGTTCAGGTTTTGGACACTTTTCGGTATGCAGCTAATCAATTTTATTCGAAAATATTTTTCACTATTTATTCTAGACTTTCAATATAAGTATTTTAAAAGCCTATTTGCATTGTAAGTTTACTGTGCAGAGGGTCAACGAGGAATCGTTTTCTGAAAGTGACAACTTCAAGAAGTTGCGAGGACGTCAAAGGGAATCATAATGTTACGGTTGGCCCGGGTGGTAAGGCAACAATATCCTGCTCAGTGTTTCGGTAAGATTCCTAGTTTCAACCTTTGAAAGCCTTCTCGGCTTTCGGGAGTTTTTCCCCCGTTTGTCGGCCATTTTTTTAAGCGGGCGCGGGAACCTGAACTAAAATACGTCATGTTGTTTACGAAGTTTGATTGGTCAGTTATCTCTTCTTCTCATTCCAAATATGGTACTTTCGAAAATGAATAACCACGAGCATCGGACAAAGCAAACAACTGAGAGTTACACGTTTCAACCCCTTATGAGTTTCTGATATAACTTAATAATATCCTAGTATGAAATGTCCCCCCCCCCCCCCTCCCCCCCCCCCCCGCTCCCTCCATTTCTCTCTTTCTCTCTCTATCTTGGATATGGGTCAAATCGTTTGAAATTAGCGAATTTAGAGGACTTCGATCTAGGACAATCTTGGAACAGTAATTTGATTCCCATCTCTCTCTCGTTAAAAATTAAAATCGTTCAAGCTATGAGATTGCAAGTCTCTAGCAACGCTGTCACGGGGCGAGGCGATCTCATCTTGATTGTGGTTTACAAACTTGTAAGGAACTACTAACATTTACTTCAAAAATAATTCACGTTTCCCAGTACATTCAGCTCTCTTTTAACGGACACCTCGCTAAAACAGACACCTAGAGTTGGTCCCTGCCTTTCTTTTACTCCTTTTAGTTGACTCTCAATAAGACGAACATCTCTTTAAGACAGATCGAGACACATAGTGAGGGTCCCAGAGGTGTCCGTCTTAGAGAAAGTTGACTGTAGGAGGACACAGGAATTTGGGTTCAGATGGTTTTGACACAGCTTTAGCTTCACGGAAAGTCATGATGCATGTCGTTTCATTCCATGTTTTTGTTTTAAGCTACAACGGGATGTAATCATTTCGTCATAGGTCAATGATTGGCAGGACCTGATTGATGTAAGGACCAGTCAACAAGATAACGTAGGTTAAGGGGCTCTTAATCCAAGCCCGATCACTGGCTTGGTTTCAAAGATTTTGTCTCTCTCTGTATATATTTTCATGTGAAACTGGAGGACTTGCCCTATTAGACCTTTTACCCAACTAGTTCGGTTAACCGGTACATAACCGCGTCGAATTATCAAACATTTCCCGAAACTAATGGTAATGTCTAGGACACTTGACATGACAGACTGATTTTGCTCTTTAACATTACATCTTTATTCGCCACATGTTAAGTTCGACGCCTGAAACTGTTCTACAATCCTAGGAGACACTCGAGTTACAAGAAGCAAAAAATGATAATCGACATGAATAATTAAGGCAATTAAGTTTCATACGCAACCTTAAAAAATATCGAAGCAAAATATATAGTTTTTCGAATAGGGAATCTTAACAGTTTTTAGGGCACCAAGTAAGGGATGCTCGACAGGGAACTTAAAAAAGTTCAGTGCTTGCAAGGAAGTCTGTAATTTGAAGACAATCGTCAAAATGGGAAGGGATTTTTAACTCATTTGTTGCTGCCAACGATTACAATTTTGAGACGTAAATGACCTTGCGGCAGTCACGTTTCCTTCGCCTTGTTCGTGTTGTCGGGAACAGCTTCCTCGTTTATTGAGAAATATTTTCGATCGTCACGGTAGCAAACCGGGAAGCTGCATGTTTTCCTCATACCTTACGCGAGTTTGGCGTCACTCGTTGGACTATCAAAAAATCATTGAGACAGAGTTCAGTGCAACTGATTGAAATTGCATGCTTCAGTATCGAACTGTCTGCATTAGTCCTTAGTTACTGGCTTTGTGCCTCCATAACTAACTTTTCTGTCCCGTTCCTCAGATGCCCTTGTCGAAGTCATAAACCTTTTCACTCATTCCGCGTTAAGTGGGTAAAATGTGCCAAGGATTTTCGAAAAATCGAAGGTCAACAAATCAGACAAGTAGTTAGTTTAACCGAGAGATGTATTATTGAAGGGTGAGAAACCAAAATTTGGTCAACATATCTTTTATCTATAAAAAAATACAGCCTGTTGTTTAATAGCATGCAGTGTGATATATTTTGTATGGCTTGAAACAGCACAGTTGTGCATTATATCTATTTTGTTTTCAATTTAGCGTACTCTAAATGTTTAAAATGAAATCTGTGGCAGGCTAAGGTCTGAGTTTTACATTTTAGTCAAGTCAGTGACTCAAGGAATAAAAAAGTCACGTTGTTCTGCCATGGTGTACTTTGGTCTGACGTAACAAAAGATTGAGAATTTAAAATTGCTGGTTTTTTTTAATGTTTTTTTCTTTAAAAAACATTATTTTGCTAAATGTGAAGGAAAGAAAGTGTTGTTTACCTTTATTATACTTTGGAAACATGTGGTCTAGTAGAAAACGAGTGATTATCAAATAAATTTCGGTAACGGAAGTTACAGAAGGTAATATTTCATTTCTCCTCCAACTACTTACTTTTGGGATTACAGACCATCTTAAATAACAATGCATATGGCTTATTCTGTTGAATTGAATAAATGCTAAACAATTTTGGATGAAATTTTGGAATTTTTGGGTGGAACGAGGCTAAAAACAACAAAATGAGCAAAATAAATTGAATGGAAAGAAAAAAAATTAATAGATACATGGTAATCTGTTAGAATT
Source organism: Porites evermanni (assembly GCA_942486025.1). NCBI lineage: Eukaryota > Metazoa > Cnidaria > Anthozoa > Scleractinia > Poritidae > Porites > Porites evermanni. Next base: position 34,239 of record CALNXI010001567.1, on the reverse strand, counting down.
CGTACAAGAATTGTAATAAAAGAGGGTTGAACTAGCGAAAACAGCTTCAGATAATCCACTTCCTGTTTTGTGTAACCTCCGTTACTTTAAAAAAAAAAATTAAAATGATCAAGAAGCCTGTCCCATTTTCATCTTATATTCCTAAATTGCCTAGAAATACTTCAAAGGAAAATAAACTTCTTTAAACTATGCAAAAAAACTCCGCGAACCATAAACTCAGCTAAAATTTCCTTATCACACTTGACAGAGAGGTATCTCACCAATGGAACACGTATGAGGGTGTACTTATGACGAAATCTTCACCAGATGTCATCAAGGCTTGAGTTGTTTGATTGGGCAATCGTGTGACAGCATTTCCCGAAACGTACCTGACGTTTATCTCATGTTTTAGAGACCGGACAAATTCTTGGTAACGGAAGTTAAAATTTTACCTTTTCTGTTACATCTTTAAGTGAAATTGATAACTCGGAGAAACCAAACATACTCCATAATAATCCTCAATAGCTCCTCCGTCACCACAAAAATCAGCACGACCCACTTTTCATTTTTTCCTACTGTAATCTTAGTAACGGAAGTTACAAACTTAACTGTTCACCCTAAATCCTGCTATTGTGAGATGCAATTTCTTTCCATAGACTTTTGCTCTTAATTTTATGTATTGCGTATCAAAAAGAGCAAACTTAAGTAATATTTACCCGATGTAAATCATTCGCAATATTTATATCTAGGCCATTTGTGATCTGCCCTCAGATCGGTAACGGAAGTTTCATAAAAATAGCGGACACCAGTTCACTGTAATTAAAAGCAACAAAACTGACCTGCAGTGAGAAATGATCATGGAGGACTTTAGTTTAGGTCCCTCCCGAGACAGGATTGATTAGTTCCATAGTATAAGGCGACAAGCACAAATATACCGTAACCTTCTATACCCACCCTCTCTGCGGACATAGCAAAATTGCATTTTTTGGACACTTTTGGCCTTGATTCCCTCAAAGTTACTGTCTACAGGAGCACAAAGGGGTACTGTCGCTATTTGTTTGGGCATATTTTAAGTATTTTTCAGCGAAATGATTATGGGAAAACAATTTGAGTCCTCAAAACTTGCCATGGACACCAAAAAATGGTAATTACTCACTTAACGTGGAACCACTTTTTTGTCCAAAGAATTGCCCAAATGAGCTCTTTTTCAGGTGCCTCCACCGCTCTCTTGTCCATAAGTTCTTTTCTTAAATTGGAAAATAGTTTCCGGACTGTCGTACTCGGCCTTGACTCTTGCTGCCACCAGTAAACCCTCTTAGCATCAGATATAATTAATCGATAACATCAATAAAATCGATGAGTAATTGATAGGTAGTCGCGCGATAGATGATCAGTTGATTAGTCATTGATTATTACCGAGTGGAACGATAAGGCTTGGCACTCCCCCAATAGGACTTCGTAATCGCGCAACGCGTTAGATCCCGCAAGAGCTTATCTTTGTTTTTGCTGTGTTTTAAAAAAAAAACGGCCTATATTAAAGAAGTAACAAAAGTTAGTGTTGAATGGTCCATATCTTCTTCTAATCACGCATGTCAGCCTCAACAATGTAAAAAAAAAAAAAAAAATCAAAAGTACGCCGTACCGCATGCTGGGAGAATGCGGCACTAATTCTTTATTCAATGGCAGTGCTTATTAATATTTTTCTGCTTTTATGTAGTTCCGTACGTCCTGAAATTTGTAATAATTTTGCTTTTACAGAAGTACGCACCCACCGACATCTACCGATCTTAATTTCCTGTTCTGTTGAGTCCAATTTCGGCGACGTTTCTTGGAAGATCGGGTGCTCAAAAGAGAGAAAAACAACTTGCTGGATCATCATGTCATTTTCGTGGTCTTTGCTCTTATAGACCATAGCTCTCGACCAATAAACTCGCCAGTAATCTCTCAGTGATATTGTGATAATATGGTCGGACCAGCGAAAGCGAATTGTTATTCGATTATTTTGTGATTCAATATCAATAAGAATTTTTTAGTTCTCAGAAGTACCAAATCTCAATATCCACTGCCGGGCAAATTTGTAATTACAGTATGTGGTAAATAACTGGGGCGTGATCAATACCTTGTAAAGAGTTGAAAATTTTGGCAGTGCGAGTTGGCTTTCGTTTTAAACAATAAATTACTTTGACTGAAATTGTCTTGTTTAACTGATTGACAACCACTTACATAGATTCCAGAGTTAATTCAGTCAAGTTGTGCCCTCGTGTTGTTCGTTTGCCACCTTGGTTGATGCTTCAAAGAGGAGTTGACGAACGAGGAACTTAAGTTTCAACATGACGAATTTGCAGCATTTGGCTGTATTCTTGTTTCTGATCTTTTTGCCAGTGGGTTGCATTGGAGTATTTCATTACTTGATTCTACACCTGAGGCCTCGGTGCATTACATTTAGTTTCAATCCAGTTTCGTTTCTATTCTGTCGTGGCGGAGCTCGTTGCATTGAACAACTAGAAATGGGGAATTTAACATACAACGATAGATGAATTACTTTAAAATACTTTTACCAACTGAATTTTAATCGCTTATAACAGCATCACAAAATCGCTCTGACTCTGTTTACGTGCTAGTGCCATTAAATTTAGAGCTCGCATGTCCTCATTAACAGCAGTACTGTAAGACCTTATATTTAAACTAGACTTTTGACTGCAACGAAATAATTAAACCTGGTCTACTAGATACAGTAAGTAATACCCTTTCCTTTAGCTTCTGTCCAATTTACGGCCTTAGAGAGAAAGCTACTTGTTGATGTCGTTTGCACAGAGTAATTCCGGGTGTGCGGAAGGATTTCACAGAAACAATTTTGCATACATTTGTTTACTGTGTTAATTGGTTTCATTCATTTTAATAATGATATTTGATGTGATTAATGTTGGATTACCTTTTTCGATTTCACTGGGCTACTCGGTAGATGTCTCTGCTGCTTTTCTAGTGCAAGTATGTTCTGAAGACTACTCGCATTTATCTATGATTAAACTTGAGTCAGTTCTCTAGGAAGTAAATGTTGACGCACTCGCACATGACCAGTTTCACGATTGAAATGTTCGACTCTGCATTCTTAAAGGGGTCAGTTTCTAAAGAAACTGTGGTGCTACATTCTTATGTTATTTATAGTGAGTTAAATTAAAATCTTTTTATTTCCGGTTTAAGACAGACTATCAGGCTTACTATAGTTATTTTCTCTCCACACCCAAGAGCTAAGTTCTCGTTATTATGGTGAAGAAAATTGTCACTACTTTCTTTGCCTCCGGGTAGATTTTAATGAGAACAAGATGACTCGAAGCACACTTTACTTTCGGATACCAATGATTAGCTGTATCTTTCATAATTTATAACTGAACTGCTACTGCTAGACTAATTAGGAGCCTGCTCTTCTTTTTCGTTACAGTGTTTTGCCGTGAATGTTACGAATGTCTTAGCACCGTCACTCTTGTAAAGATTGTGAAGAAAACCGGAGGAGAGTAAATTGTAGGTCGACCTCAACGAAGGGTGTCAAAATAAGGGTTTAAACAACAACTGATCGTATGGTATACGGTAAAGGATCGGCGTTAAGACCTGTTTTAAACGAGATGGTCGAACACGCTATTTCCAGTCCAGTACTGCAAAGTATCTTCTCAAAATGCATGGGCTTTTTCGCCTCGCACGTATTTTAAAAGTAGGACGACTCTTACAGTGGTTGCTGGTGAATGATTTTCTGAATGTACTTTCCAAACCATCACACTCGGCTTTCACTCTCGCTATCATTAGCAAACCCTTTTAGCATCAGACATAATTAATCGATAACATCAATGAAATCAATGAGTGACTGATAGGTAATCGATAGATGATCAGTTTATTAGTCATTGACTATTGCCGAGTGGAACGATAGGGCTTGGCACTCCCTACCCTGCAAGCAGAGGCTACATTTTCGCGGTATGAGCTGGCGTACGAAAAGTAGGTACTTTTCGCACGCCAACTCAATCAGCGAAAATGTAGCCTCTGCTTGCAGGGTAGGCACTCCCCTAATAGGTAAGGTAAGGTAAGGTAAAGGTAAAAGCTTTATTAATGTGTCAATGTATTTAGTTTTCACAACTAATTGGGGACACAAAAATAAAAATTATTTACAAATAAGAAACAATAATAATGATAATGTATATACAATTAAAATATGTGGCATGTATAAATTGTATAATGAAACAATAGTTATATAAAAGGTAGTCTCTAAGAATTGCAAAGGTTACAGCAGCTATTGTTGTTGTTTAAGAGTGACGTTAGGTCTTTTTCCCTAATGTTCTTTTTGAAAGATATAATAGGATTTCAGGATCGCGCAACGCCTTAGATCCTCGGAGGCCTTATCTTTGTTTTTGCCTTGTTTAGAAAAACAAACAGACTATATCAAAGATGTAACAAAAGTTAGTTTTAATGGTCCACGTCCCCTTCTAATCATCCATATCAGCATCAACAATGTAAAAAAATTCAAAAAGAAATTGACGACTGCATTAATGCTGGGAGAATGCGGGGCTTACTCTGTCGCGGTCCATGTTAACAAGTATTTTTCTGCAAAATGACGCCCGTGTATGAGTTAAGCAAACTTTGGAGTAAATACGGTATTTGTCTTTGTGCTCATGCACTTGCCTTTACAGATGAATGCACCCACCTACATCTACCGATATAAATTTCCAGTTCTGTTGAGTCCAATTTCGGCGAACGGTTAATTCTTGCGGTGAAATCGCTCGCGGAAAAGAGAAAAACAACTTGCGGGATCATTATTTCACTTTCCGTGGTTTATGCTCTTACAGACCATAGCTCTCGACCAATAAGCTCGTGCGACATCACTCATGCAGTGGCATTTGTAACAATATGGTCGAACCAAGGAAGCAAACTGCTATTCAATTATTTTCTGATTCAATATTGATAAGAAATAGTCTCAATATCTACTTCAAATTTGTAATTAAAATATGTGGTAAAAGGAGGGGCGTGATCAATACCTTGTTAAGAGTCGAACTTCGCGTTACAAATGTTAGCAGTGGGAGTTGGCCTGCGTTTTAACCAGTAACGTTCAAGATAACTTTGACTGAAATTGTCTTGTTTAATTGACAACTTAACTACTTAGATTCAAGAGTTACTTCAGTCATCATTTAACTTGTGGCCTCCTGTTGTACGTTTGCACCTTGGTTATTGCTTCAAAGAGGAGTTGACGAACGAGGACCTAGAGATCCAGCATGTCAAATTTGCAGCATTTGGCTTTGTTCATGGTCCTGATCTTCTTGCCAGCGTGTAGGAGTCTATTTAATAAACTTGATTCTGTAGGCCTCGGTGCCTTACCCAGAGCAGTCTCAATCCGACATCATTTAATACTCTTTTAATTAGCTTCTGTGAAAATAATCTTAAAAAGAAAGCTACTTTTTTATGTCATTTTTCACAGAGTAATCCCCGGTATGCACAAGGATTTCAGAGAAACATCGTTGCATACATTTTGTCCCCCTTTTGAAAGAGGCGTGTTCTCCATTCGCTGTGTCAAATGGTTTCATTTATTTTAATAACGATATTTCAACTGATGAATGTTGGATTATCTTTTTTTCAATTTTAATGGGCAACTGAATGTTTTGGGCCCTGCTTATACAGCGTACGTATGTTCTGAAGACTACTTGCATTTATCAATTAAACTTGAGTTAATTTTCTAGGAAGTAAATTTTAACGCACTTGCATATGACCAGGCCAAGTTATAGGACCTGCCTTGACATAGATAACTTTATCTTCTTGATATCGGCTTGATAGGGCATCAAAGCATCGAACAACCGAGACCGGTGACGCGAAAAGGATAAATTTTATCCCCAAGATAGTGACTTTGAACAATCGTGTCAGTTTGTTGAAATGCTCGACTCGGCAATTATCTCTTGTTTAAGGCTAAATATCTTATAGTTACTATAGGTATTTTCTGTCCACAATTAGTTCTCGATATTATGATAAGTAAAGTTGTCGCTTTTTTTAAATTAAACGTTGTCTCTGGGAAGATTTCAAAAGGCTAGAGCTGATAAAGTTAAGACTCAAAGCACATTTTCGTACAAAATTGATAAGTCTTTTTGATAGTTTATTGCTGAACTGCTTCTGCTAGTCTAATTGGGAACCTGCTCTTCTTTCTCGTTACAGTGATTACCCGTCAATGTTACCGATGTATTAGCAGGCACTCTTTTAAAGATTGTGACGCCAACCGAAAGAAAATATATTGTAGGTCGACCTCAACGTGTATCAAAATGAGGTTTTCTGCAACAACCGGCGGTGAAGCATATTTCAAAGGATGCTCTCCGACGCCCTGCCGGGGAACAGCAGACTGCAGCAAATCCAACATCAAGTGTGAACAGAGTTGCTGTTCTTCTGATTACTGCAATGGAGCTTCTGGTCCTGTGGTGAATGCTGTGATTCTTTTGATTGCCTCCTTCACTTCCAGCTTCAGGTACTTGTTCTGAGAAAGTGAGCGGGACGCACGAGCCAAACCGTCTGAAGATGGCAGAACTGATCATATAGAAAAGCATTTCATTGTAACATGTTAGGTTCCAGACCTCTTATATTTTAGGGCAGGTCTTGCACATGCGCAGTTGCATTAAAAGAATGACTAGCACATGGTTCGTCAGTTGTTCTGTTATTTAAGTAAGACCTGAATATTACACAGTAACTTTTTCTGAGCGTAGCGTGAGTTCCGATGGCCAGTTGCTGGTTAAAGCATTTAACCAGAAAAATTTAATTTAACGTTATTCGACGTTTCGACAATGCGGCTGCTAACAACATTATTTCTAACATTATCAAGAAAACGTCAGTTAAAGTTATGTAAGTTAAAGAACTTTACAATTGGCAGATACAGAATCTGTACATTGTAATTGCTGAGTACACCCATTAAAATTTCAAAAGTCGTCGATACTTTTGTCGATACTTCTTCTATTACAATAAATAAAGCAACAAGTGTGTTGAAGTTTTCAACTTTTAATTTACTTATGCAAGTAGTGTAAGTTTGAAATGGGGTGAAGACCTAGTCGACTCACTTGCTAATGTTTCACCCGTAATCACAATTTTGCTCTGCACGAAGACTGCCCTTTCTTGTATAATAACGGCTTCTCAAATATTTCTTTAACCAGTGGCTGGTTTGTAAACAAATGCAGGGGCCTAGTTACGTAAGTACAAATGGACGATTTTTAGAGCCGAACGCCATAAACCTTTAAGAGGTATGCTGCCAAATAAAAAAATTGAAAACGAGATGCCCCTAAACGCTATTTCCGAACCTCCTACTGTTAAGTATGTTCCTCTTAAAGTGGGATTTTTCGACTTGTAAGAATTACAGTGAGACTACTATAACCGGGGCCATCTAGACAAAATTGACCAATCAGATTGTAGGAAAATAACAATACATTCCGAGAAAGTTAGTTCTCATTCATAATTACCACGAAACAAAATAAAAAACATGATGGATCGAAATCAACCAATTACAACCTACAGACGTGAACTTTTGAACCTTCTGAAGAAAGCACGTGTTTCCCAAGAGGTCCGTTAGGGTGAGTGACGCAGGCGAAAAACGTAAACGATAGTTATATTCTTGACTTGCTGTCAGCTTGTGTCATAGAAATATGTCTCTGGGTGTTGTATTCAAAGTTTCCAATGGCAAAATCATTGTCTTGTGTTTACTTTCCTTAAAAACGTTTGTTATCAATATTAAATTTTAAGTGCTTCGAGTAACTTACTGTTTTTTTACGAGCTGCTGATTGGCCCACAACCAACTTTCTAGGAATTTGTTATTTTTCTTTAACGATCAGTCAACTTTGTCTACTGAAGTGGCCCCAGTTATAGTAGTCGCACTGTAAAAGTAGGATGACGCTCACAGTGGTCACTGGTGAATGATGCAACTTAGTCAACCCCTTTGCGTAAAAACCCCTCTTCTTCTGACTTTTTTTTCTGCACTAGCATCAACATCAATTATATGTATACTGGCCGGAAATCTTGTCACTGTAAAAAATAGCATATGCGTGGGGAAAATCCTGTTTTTTCTATTTGAAAAATTCATTTAAACAAATAAGAGAAGTTTCATGACTTGAGACGAGTGTGCTGTCCTCAATAATCGCCACTTATTTAACTAACTTGTTTCTTTTCGTTCATATCTTTAATTTTTTGGCCGTTTTTGGGGTACGCACGTGTGTACTATCAACTTTCAGTTGGCTACGCCCCTGAAATGCCATTTGCTTGCTCATCAGAATTTGCTTTTAGGGCATGATGGTTAATATTGTGTTTCAAAATGCTAGGATCGGAGTGCGTTTATTTTCTTTACTCTTTTGTTGAAGGGCTTGTTTTCTTTCTTTCTTTCCTTCTTTTTTCAAAGTTCACTTTTGAAAGGCTTGTTGTCAGTTACATTTTATGGATAACCTCTATCAGCTGGTGTTCTCTTCAAATAGTATTTTTTATGAGTTTTAATTTCCTCAAAAATTTAAAGTATCTCCTCATACAAACCCCTTTTTTTCACCTGATGGGCCGTGAGGAAAATTGCGTTTATCGCATGGAATGTTTCAGTACATGTAAGTTAAAATTGTGTGCGCAAATCATTAAAGTGGAATGGATATGAAACCCGGTAGACTTCTTTGTTATATGTTTTTGTTAGCTTTTTTGGACCTGACCGTGCACAACGTTCAACTGCATTCCTATCATTTTGAACTTACTGGCATAAAAACATCGCATTAATTTATGCAGTCACAATCTTTGAACGAAAAACAAAGGATTGTGCACGGTCAACATACACTGCGGCACTGTTGTTTTCAACTTTCATGTTTGCCGGCTTTCATAGCCAGTCTCCTCTGCTAACTATGAACGGATGAAACGCAAAAGGGAGACGAACAGGCACGTCAGCTCATTTTACTTTGCCTCTCTAACTACTCTAACGGCTCTATCATTACGCCTGAGATGGCAGGTTTACTCAGTGACATTTACATTCGTGTCCCTGAGAAAAACAGGAAGATAATCCATACATTCTATGCGGTTCCTCGCATCATATTGGCGCAATATATAGCAATTACATTAAAATTTCAAAAGTTGTTTATACTTTTTGTTGCCGCTTTTTACCCGGATAATTCAGTCTTTTGTGAAAAGATGCGTATGAGCCTGGGTACACTGGAATTAATATGAAACAAATCGGCGTCAGTTTTAATTCCTAAAACACGTGAAACAATTTTTTGTCACTAGCATGATTTGTAACACAAGAAGGCCTCTCTAACGGCTTTAACGACCGCCAAACCGAGACAGTTTCACTGATGCGTAAATCTGTTCCTCTGAGAAAAGCAGGAAGTTATTGATCGTTATTTTACCAAACATTCCGTGCGGTTTTACGCAACATATTGGCGCCTTACGATCGTGTTCACTGGCATGGGACTCTTCTGAGTGTATTACCTATTCTATAGAGTACCAAGGACTCACTTTACTAAGCTTTTAACTTACTTAGAACTACGCAGGCCGTGGGAAATAGTAGGACATTTACGAATATTAATGAGCCGTAAGATAGAGGCCGGCTATTCATCAATTACTAAAAACACGAATGTACGCAGAAAGCGGCATAATAATTGAGAAACGGACTATTATCAGGTTATAGTGCTGTAGACTGACTAGAATCGCATTTTTAATGGTTGAAAGGTTGATCTTTCATTTGAGCCAAAAGTTAAATGTTAAGTTAGACTCAGTTATAGACGTTTAACCTTGAAGATTGGGCTTCCTGCGTTATCTTCACTATTGCCCTTTCAAAGGGAATAATACGACTTTCATAATGGGTTTCAGTTGTTCAAATTGCGACCACAAGTCAAAAATCTTGTTCTCCTCATTAATACAAAAAGCAAAACAAAGACAAAAATACTTAAGGGAAAAAGTAAAGCTTGGCTCTGTGGTGGGCCCGATCATGCATTGCAAGGAAGCCACCAAAAGGATATCAATCTAGGAGGAGTTGGAGGGGGAGAAATTGCCGATGCGTGCTCGCATTGGTAACTGAGGACCCCCTTTGCCTTCTCTGATCTTGATTAATTTTTTAGAAATATTTAACTAAACTTGCACAACCTGACAAACACAAAAGACAACCACGCTCTCATTTCCATGCGTTTCCTTGTTAACACAAAGGCATCAAAACTTTTGCGTCTATACCAGCCTTTTCGCATTGTTTTCCACCGCCCACACTAGCTAAGCCATTGCACCTCTCGCGATGCAATTTTAAGCTTGTAAACAAGACAAGATCGACAGAGTTAAAAGAGACTTAATAGCAGAGCCGCCACTCCGATGTTATAAAAATTGAAAAACCTATCGATGTGAGAAATTTGGTTACGACATCAGCTCACGCCAACCTGTCTGTCCGTACAGAGGGGGAGGAGAGACTCTGCAAGGGATGAGAAGGGAGACAAGACATGCAGCTTGAGTTTGTCTTGGCGAAAAGCTAACTAGTTTAAAGGCAACCAATGGAGTTGCTCCAGTAAAAATCTTGAATCTTTTTTGTTAGACCTAAGACAAAAACTTTCAAAAATATATTTTAAAGGCTTTTCTCTTAGCTTAGTCACGCTTTTTGTCACGCTCCAGGGATAATCCAGTCTTAGATTGGTCAAAATTTTGACAGGTGGAATTCATGCGTGAATTCTTGAGCCCGGTCCTCACTATTGACACAAGCACAAGCATAAGCATAAGCACAAGAGTAACCATAATGCAAGCATAAGCATAATCATGACCATGAGAAGAACTCAAGGTTTTTATAATCCTGTGTTTGTGCATATGCAGCACGTCAGTTGCAAGAAAATGATGATTACGATTTTACCCTCATATAAGCTTTACTAAATTTTATATATAGTTTTGAAAGTCCATTATCAGTACATTTCCAGGGCGAGAAATCTGAGCCAAATGTGAAATGCGACAAGGTTTTTAAGCGCTTTAAGTAGATTTCGTTTTCCCGCCATCTTATTTGCCTCTCCTGTCAGTACGCTCCCAGTATTAAAAGCCGAGATCCATCGCTTTTTTGAATCTATGTCAATGGAATACACTACTCCAAGGGCCATAATGTGATATTATCTGCATCATCTTTTAAGATAAAACCTTTCACGGAGATAGCAAAATCGCTCTCATCGATAAAACGCACCTCCATGGGCGACACCATTTTTCTCTCACATCCTTTCTTGACAATCGTATAAACATAACAACTTTCTTTAATTTTCCAGACATGTTTCGACGGTACATCCGTCATCTTCAGTGTTACATATTTTGAAATCGCCGTTGAATTTAAAGCGCGCGCGATCTTACAAAGTTCGTTACATTGCGTTGTCAATATTGCGTACTAAAACAAAATTAAATGAGTGACGCTTAGTTCTTTACAGGGAGAGAGTCAGGTTAATGTGTTTCACCTCCTGGTTGCATGGAGATTGGGCTTCTCCCATTTTATAAACATGGATTCCTTAAGCTTCACTTGGTACTTAGTGGTTGCAGAGTCCAGGATCTCGAAGCAATCCGGTGTGCAGAATGCTCTACAAAACTCTGAACTCTGCAGATGTTTAAAAACGTTCGAAGACCTGTCTGAAAGTAAGTGCTTTCTCACTCGTGTGGAGAAGTGTCGGCTGGTCTCACCAACATAACAAGCATTACAACTTGCACACGAAAAAAATTTATAGACCACACGCGTGCGTAGCCCCTCAGGGACAGCATCTTTCACATTAAAGGCTAGGATTCCTGACTTTGAAAGTAGTAAAGACTAACCTTAAATCGATAGGTTTACATAACCGGTTAGCAAGTTTGCGTATACTCCTCTGTGCCGTGACTGAGAAGTGCCCAACGTAAGGGATTTTAAAGAAGAACTTAGGTGTTTCCTAGGGCTCGACTTCTGAATAGGGCTGTGTTTTCCCTCCCTTGACTGCTGTCTGGATATATTTAGAAATATATTTGTTGATAAGGTTCTCAGGGAAGAGATTCGTCCGCAGAATGACAGACAATTTTTGAAGGTCAGTATGGAACCCCATCCAAGTGTTGTTTATCTTAAAAGTTCTATGAATCAAGGTTTTGATTAACCCCAATTTGTAGGTAAAGGGGCAAAAACTCAGATAGCTGGTGAGCAGACCTGTGAAAGTCTTTTTCCGGTAAACGGTAGTTACACTTTGGTGTGGGTCAGTGTTATTGATTAGAACATGTAGGAAAGGTAGAACATGGTCAGTTTCCCGCTCAATTGTAAAGCGTATATTGGGGTGTTGATTGTTGATGTAATTGGAGAAAAGGGTTGCTTCCCTTTCAGAGTGGAAAAGGCAAAATGTATCGTCTACGTAGCGACGATAGAATAATACCTCTGAATCCCCGTATTGATCCAATCATATATTCTCATGGTGACCCATAAAAAGATTGGTGAGAACAGGGGCAAGGGGGGACCCCATGGCTACACCATGCACCTGATCATAGAAGTTACCTTTGAAGAGGAAGTGAGTTTCCTTGGTAGCAAACTCAAACAGCCTTTTAAGCTCATTTTTACTAAGTTTCAACCCTGGATTACCCCCAGTAATATATTTGACCGCAAGGTTAATACAATCATCTAGAGGGATGTTGGTGAAGAGGCTTTCAACATCGAAGGAGACCATAAACATCCCATACAAAGATAGATCATTGATTTCCTTCACAAAAGTGAAGCAATGAATGTGAACGGAATATGAGGTTGGAGGAGCTTACTTAAGTATTTGGCCAAGGTGTAGTTGTAGGTGCCTATGGAGGAAACTGTGGGCCGAAATGGAGGGGTGTGGAATTTGGCGCTCGTGGTTTGTGCATCTTAGGGAGACCATATATCCTAGCAGGCTGAGATCCACTTGGGTAAATGGTCTCATAGACGTCAGGATCAAAAGTTAAGTTCCCTGAGATATCGCTGTAGTTTTAAATTTTTGCGAGAGGTTCAATTCAAATAAACTTTATTCTCTCAGTTGAGCTAAAGTGAAGAAATTTATTTCAGCACAATAAAATTATCGGCAAAGTTAATGTAGTCATACATTTAAGCTAATAACTGCATATCCAGATGGCAGTCAAAACACTGAATTATTCTCTAAGGCCCCCTCCACACGTATCCAGATATTTTTGAATCCACAAATTTTTCTTTGCGGATTCAAAAATTTCCACCTTCACACGTTTCCGTATTCAACTCGAATTTGCCCGTCCACACGTATCCGACACGTATCGGGATTCAGTCTCATATCAGTTCGTCAGCTAATTTGTAAAGCGATCTTCGGCTCATTCGAAAATTTTATCGCCAATCAGTAGTAATGCTTCAGCAAAGATAAGCCTCGTTAGTGTCTTCCCCTGTCTTCCCCTGTCTTCCCTTTGTTAATATGCATAAGGGTCGAGTCAATGACGTCATCTATTGTGATAACCTAGGGAAAAAATGGGTTCCTCCATACTAATTAAGTGTCTTCCTCCATATATAATGAAGTGGATAGGTTTACTTATGAGCGTCACTCTACCACAATAGGAACAATAGGCCGGCTCAAACTTGCCCGGGCTCTTTTAACCCTGATTGGCTCATGTAAAATCTATTCTATCTTCCAAATAAAAGCGCGCTCTCCGTTCAGCATTTTCACTGTGACCAAAGATAAATATTTTTATTCTACAAAACCATTGATTCTGTTTTTTCAATATAATTCAACCTTCAAACGTTTCTAGACTGTGGTATCGAGCGTTAACCATTAACAGGTTGGCCTTTTTCCTTTTAGACCTGTATCATACGAAACAAAACGAACGCAAGCGAACTGTATTTTATTATTCATCGCAAACTAATTTAATATACACTGAGCCAACATGAACGCTTGTCGCATAAATTATCCACGGGAATCAACTCAATTATATATAAACAAT
>CALNXI010001566.1:78571-115602 GCA_942486025.1 Porites evermanni | reverse complement strand
TAATGTGCACTGAGGTAGCGTCGAGGTATATTGAAAGAGGAAATGCTTCACTTCTGGTTGTCTTACGTCAATCAAAAACGCTGTTGCTTAAGTTCCCCAGTTACAAGACGGACCAATGGCCTATTTATTAATATGAGGTGAACTAGCCCAGTTAGCTGGGTTAGCTGGGTTAGCTTGGTTAATTTCTGAACTACGACAGTACCAAGTTCACTCTGAAGAAACCCGACGCTCTTTTATCATATATAGTTTCGGACAGTCGGACAAACTAATTAACCTTTGTCCTTAAAACACTACAGTCTGTGTGACCTGTGTAATCCGTGACTTCACTTTGTACTGACGGTTTTAGTTTGTGACTCAACCAGGTGGATTTATTATTAGACAGAACCTTTGTAGAGTGCAAAACAGTCGGTTTTTTCTAAAAATCGGTTTAGCGTAGCGAGAGATTAGCGTAAGAGTCTCCAGCGCGCGCGGCGAGCCTCACACGCCTGTAGGGCGTACAGACTGCAAAATATTCCGCATTTTTGCGTAATCAAGCTCTTACGAACAATCAAACAAAAGGTCTGGAGCGAGACTGGGAGAAAGGCTAAAAATACGGACTGTCCGTTTTGCGTACATTATATTTGTTCGAATTACCTGCTTCTCCCAGCCACGGGCAATTCCCATTGGCTAAATTTTGGTGGAAGCTGTTGGCAAGCTGTCAAATGTTTCCCACAAGTCATTTGCGCCCTTGACGCGTTCAATTTTTCTCTAATTTGCGAAAGCGTGGCGGCACAGTTTCTAACCTTTGTTCCGCACGGCGAGAAAACGTTGTGGAGAAAGTTTCTCCTTCGTCGAGGACACCGAAAATTTCGTTTTTTCTGTTTCACCTTTTTCTAGTAGGGGCAACAAACACTTCTTCTGCTTTTATCCATCCACTCTTGAAATTGCCGAACTGTGTTTTGAAACAACAGCCTCGCATTCTACAATTATCTTAAGCGCTTGGCTTTTTCGGTTTTCTCCCTTTTCGAGGAGCAGGCACAGGCTTTGTCAGCGTGCTGCCCTGAATAGGCATTTGCACTAAGAGGTCATGTGACATCGTTTTCATGAAAATGAAAATTATATGATTTTGCCTTCGAAAAACGATTAGTGGGTCATATCTTAAACAAAATAATAGTGATTTGGTTTTTCAAACCCGTACCATTTTCTTAGAATGAGTAAGTTTGAAGCTGGTCACTTGACCAAAATGAGATTTTTAAAATTTATAAATTACCTCTTTCTGAACACAAATTTTGCACTTAAACTTCAAGGAAAATGTGGAAAAGATGATGTGTTAAAGTTTGCAGCACATCTGAGAGTAACTATCAAACGTTTAACAAGATATAAGTAAAAAGTAGTTTTGGCCGCCATGTTGGAGGGCAAGAGTATGCCCTCCAACATGGCGGCCAATACAAATCATACTATTTTGTTGAAAATTCAAAGTGCTATAAAATATCTCCCTTAAATGCGTTTCCTCTCAAATTTCGGGTGTAAAATAATTTTTATGTGTTCTGTCAATTTTTGGCATCAGCAAGAGTCCAACTCATTGTTTAAAGGAAGCATTGGTCACGTGACCTATTCCACTCACTTTAGCGTCTCTCCCCAGTCTCGCTCTCCGTTTTCAGCCTCGCTCCAGACCTGGTAAGATATTCAGTCATAGAGTGAGTGCGCAGATGAACATTGTCCCTAAAGCGGGGTTGACGATATATATTAATGACTCGGGACACAAAAAAAGTTTCCTTTGTCCGTATTAATCAGGTGTCCATATTAAGCGGGTTAATTTCAGTGAAAATATATGAGCTTTTTCGTCGGGAAAAACGAAACTGTCTGTTATATCTGGTTACATAACAGTGTCAGTAGAGCGGGGTCTCACTGTATTTTTGTTCAGCAATGCGCGATACTCGGCTTTATTTCTTTCGGCTTGCAATGCGTATTCGTGAATTTTAGCTAAGTATTGGCGAATCTTTGCTGACGTCATGTTTACATTTTTCCTCATTAGCATACGACTTAACTCAAAGAAGCCGTAGCCGTATATACTAACTAAATTCAAACGTTGAATGAGCAGATTAACTTAAACAATTTGTGCAATTTTCAGCTTATTAAAAAGCAAGATTGAAGAAAATATCAGCCGTCTAAAACTGAGAAATTGCTGGGTGGCAAAAAAAGGTAATGAGCCATGCATTCTTTGTAAATTTCCGAGCATTTAAAAGGGGATTTCTACAAAGCCAACAGTATATCGGGCTCAAATTTTCAGAGATAACTGAAATTGTTATGCTCTTTCAATATTCAGGGGTTTAATTATTATTAGCTTCATCTGATAAGGATGAGCATATGTTAATGAGGCAGAAAGAGTAAACAAAGATTCGCCGATCGTAAGTCAGCATTGCGTTTTTTGTTTTTGCAAAACAGTCCGTATTTTTGCGTATTCAAGTGGTCTTGGATGGAGCGGTCGGCTGGAGCGAGACTGAAATCGGAGAGCGAGACTGGGGAGAGACACTAAAAGGGCGTGTGAAGCTCGCACGCTTCGCGCGTGTGATACTCCACACGTACAAGCGCTTCGCGCGTGTGATATGTATGTACTCATGGCGCAAGATGGCCGCACAACAGCACGGTTGTGAATACTTTTCTTCGTACTGCGGCGGAAACTCTTCCTCTTGTAAGGTAAGTAATCGTTTACCTAAAGAACTACAGTTTCTAACATGCAATGAGGAAAAGCTGAGAGTAAGATGATGTAATTGACGGTTGGTTGGCATCATAGTCAACCACATTGAATCTACATCTACAACGCCTTCGCCCATCACGCTTTTTGTTGGTCAGGAGGGTGAATTGATTAACAGTTGTGTGTATACTCTGACTACAGCATCCCAAACAATGTCTTGCGCTTTAGTGACACTGCTATTTATTTTGTTAAACTTTGTTCAAGTCAGGGCCTCTAGCACGGTTTGCTTCTTTATAATCCATCTTCGTCTAAACACGTTTTGCTTCTTCATAATCCATCTTCCGTGCTGTTCTATTTCTGAGGTGCGCCATTGCGAGGAACTTCCTCGAATGTACACTTTCAGTTCCTTTTTTCTGACATGATAGTTTTAGGGGCTAAAACGATAGTGAACATGCTCGGAGTGTGGTAAATATATATATAAATGTATATGTACTATCGCACTATCAGAAAGTCAAAAACCAAATTTTCGAACGAGACACTTCTTCTTCTTCAGCAATGACCCTATTAAACTAGAGGATGTCTCAGAGAACTAAGGCATGTAGTATTACAATTATGAGAAATAAGGGAGATGCATTTAACTTCAGATCAATTAAACGTTTGACATTTAGGTGCCTCTAATCTATGCACTTAACAGACGTTTAGTTGCCTTACAGTAGACATTTATTTATGCCCTTTGGTATTGGAATGGGACACACTTAGTTAACAATCACACTTAAAAGTCCGGTGGTAGAAAGGCGGACTTTGTTATCTCAGGGTTCACAAATATGCCAAATTTGGCGCATTTTACGCCAAAATTGTTCAGATGACTCCGCCAAGTTTACGGAGGGAGTCACTTCGACTCCAGAAATTTTTGGTAACAAACAGGGAGCCACTTTGACTCCCGAAATTTTTGGTAAGAAGCACAGTTTTGTCCTTATCTTTTTCGCAACAAATACAATTTACGTTAATTGTAAACGTTGCAAACCTTAATTAAATCATCGAAATTAAAGAATGATACTGCACGACAAAACAGGAAGAGGGTAAATTACAATCAAAGTTTACTCCATGACCGCCATCATGGATTTGAGCTTTCCAGGTCAGAGAACCGCCACAGCTACTTCGTGTATCCCTCACGATAGTGTATGCATGCCAGGACCATATACTGGAAAGTCTGAAAATGGCTTTTTTTGTTGTGATACTTGTCTCCAAATATTCCAAAATGACTCCAAAATTTGTGAAGCAGAAGTCACACTGACTCCACTCATCAATATAATTTGCAAACCCCGTTATCTGCTAGATAACTCTCTATTCACTAGGTAATGTCTTTCCTTTTCCTAATACATATCCACTGGATAGGTATTAGGTAGATATGACAGTCTACCTTTTAAACGAATGGGGCCCCCACAGCTGTTGATTGCAATATTAGTTAATTCACCCAGATGTCATAGTCATCCTCTAGAATAAATAAAACCATTGTTATGTACAGATCTGTAATGGGTAGTGACAGTTAAGATAATTTGTGTGTATCCTGGACCAAGGACCACATACAGTATCAGCTCAGGTCAAAGGTTAAACTGAGTGAGTCGCGAACCATGTTGATTCCTGTAACCTCTGTGTGGCTATTTTATGCAACAGGTTTTCACAATTTGAAGCTGTAGTAATGTGTTGCACAGATTGAATGTGACCTTTACTTTTCACAGCAAAGTTCTATGTTTAACTCCGGCTAAAAAAATTATAATTTGCAAATAATTCCCCACTCCAAGAGTGGGAAATTAGATTTTTTGAGTAGAGAAACTACTGTGAGTGCAAAATCCCCTCTGTTTGCTGGGGGAGAGAATGGTTTAGGGTGCATAAACAATAGGTGTAAAGATGCAGTGTACATGGGTTTGTAACGATACAGTGTATATGAATGTGATGGTGCTATAGTGATAGGCACATCCAAGGTGACATTCATCTCGCAATATACATGTAACCTATTATCTTGATATGTTTACTGGTACCTTATGTCTGTTATACAGCAATTATTGCATTCATTGTTATCATAAATTCACAACACATTTTTAATGGTTACAGTCATACAAGGTATCAAATGGTTCAGGCATCTTGTTGTAAGCAAAAAATATGAACATTGTGTACGGACAAAATGTATTGCAGTTAGTTTTTTATTTCAGGTAATTTTTCTTTTTCTCTGTTCTTTGGTATAGTTATGTATGCTTATGAATTTGAAGTAAAGGAGAAACAAAAATTGACTTGAATAAAAAATTAATCACAACATGAATACTATGTTCTTTTTTTCATGCTTTGTATTCTACTGACTCTAAAAGCACTTGAGCAAACTGGTTTTTTTTTAATCTAAACTTGGTCTCAGAATGGTTTACATTTTGTATTTTTCATTTTAGCCCTTTTCAGAAAAAAGCTGGTGGATACATGTATATCTACGCTTGTGAATTAATCAGGCACACAAGTTCACAAGCACACAAGGTTATAAGATGAAATTTTTGCATTGCAGATGACATAACATTTGATAACAGGTTAGTTGAGTTAGCTTATTCCTTATTTTCTTAGTTTTAGTGAAATGACTTCCTGTACAGTATTACCAAACTCAGTCTATTTATAAACAAACACTGATATGCTACTTTTATAGCGGTGCTCCATGCACAGCGCGAAGCGCGGCGCGTGGGCAGAGCCCCATAGCTAAGGAAATGTGGTAATCTTCCCATCCGAGAAAATTTGGTAATCACATGACCATACACCAAGCGAGTGCGCGACTGTCTGTCCGCACCACAGGCATACCCATGTAAAATAACTCAATCAACAGGTATGGCAACCCAAATGCAACTCAAGGTTTTATTTGAAAGGGAATCACATGGCCGTCCGGACTTTTAGAAAGAAAAAACAACAACAAAGTTGTGTCTTTTTTTGGCGTTATTTTTTATGTTTACACTAATGTGGATAACAGAGAAAGAGCTAGAGCGAGTAATTAAAAACAAAGGACCCCACAAATTGCATGGGAAGAAAAACATGGAAATTCAAAGCGACGTTGAGAAAATGAGAAATGCTAGCGGCCAGCAAGGTGAAAATGAGCAGCAGTCAAAAATAAAAGGGAACATGAGCACAGGAAACAAAATATTATTAGGTAAACACATACAACAATTCCTCCATAAAAATAATGTGTAAGTAGGAAGTTTGACGTTTTTGTCATACAAAACAGTGTTGTAGTCGTGAAAAAAAAAAAAACGGCAAGGGAAAGACAAAAAAGCGTGCTGCACGTGCAATTTGTTTTTTTGCTAATTAGATCTATTAGTCTTGAAGCCATTTTTATTGTTGTCCCTGTTTAGCTTTACATGATTTAATTTTTTTTGTTTACACGTATTATTAACCAGAGCTTTGCTTTTAGCCCGGCTAAATCTATATATTAAACTTACAGGTACATGTACAGCAAAATATTAAATTAATTTTTGCCCTTTAAAGTGATAATTGATTCAAAGACAAAATACATTACACTTATAACATTATATATAAGAATAACCTTATAACCTTAAAACATTTTTTACAACAACAACCATAAACATGTCAGGACTTTTATTTAATTAGTTTTTTTTTGTTCTTTGTACTTGTCCACCTCTTCATCACAGAGGATCACCACCCTATGTGTGAAATAAGAAATATTGTTACGTTGCTATAGGCTATAGGTCACCTGAAATCTTACAATGAAACTTTTTTCTGCCAAAAGTCTCTGAGCCGGCAACAGTGCAAAATCTATGAAAAAAAACTGTGCACCGTTATCCTTGAACAACAACTGCTCACCGAGGTTTACATGTATTTGTAGGAGTTCTTTTTATAGGCTGTAAGACAAATTGAATCTCAGTATTTTCCTCGGCTCTCCCTTGGGTAACATTGAAACTTAACAATTATTGAAAGCAGTGGCTTATNTTACATGATTTAATTTTTTTTGTTTACACGTATTATTAACCAGAGCTTTGCTTTTAGCCCGGCTAAATCTATATATTAAACTTACAGGTACATGTACAGCAAAATATTAAATTAATTTTTGCCCTTTAAAGTGATAATTGATTCAAAGACAAAATACATTACACTTATAACATTATATATAAGAATAACCTTATAACCTTAAAACATTTTTTACAACAACAACCATAAACATGTCAGGACTTTTATTTAATTAGTTTTTTTTTGTTCTTTGTACTTGTCCACCTCTTCATCACAGAGGATCACCACCCTATGTGTGAAATAAGAAATATTGTTACGTTGCTATAGGCTATAGGTCACCTGAAATCTTACAATGAAACTTTTTTCTGCCAAAAGTCTCTGAGCCGGCAACAGTGCAAAATCTATGAAAAAAAACTGTGCACCGTTATCCTTGAACAACAACTGCTCACCGAGGTTTACATGTATTTGTAGGAGTTCTTTTTATAGGCTGTAAGACAAATTGAATCTCAGTATTTTCCTCGGCTCTCCCTTGGGTAACATTGAAACTTAACAATTATTGAAAGCAGTGGCTTATTACAGCATTAATGACGTTACACAATAATTATTCCTGGGGAGTGGGGGACCTTATGGCCTCTGATTTGTTTATTCCTAGATTTATTCAGGCTCCAAGAAGAAATAAGCATATCAAAACAATGTAGCATACAATTCAGACACAGGGATTTCAATAAGCACCGATGACTGACGAAATGTGTCAGCTACATTGCTCAGAGAAGTCGGCTTCTTTTCCTTCAAAGAAGAAGCAACTAGTTTGAGTAATGTAATGGACAAAAATATAATTTGTTCACCCGGAAATGTACAGTGTAACTTAGTATAATTATCATTTGTTGATTGCTTGCAGGAGTTAATTGTGAGGCTAATAAATCAAAATTTGACTAAACCCCAAATCTTCTTGAATGGAAAACTCGCTCTCTTATACTCAGTTTAGTCCCCTAAATGCTGGAAATCGCTTATTAGGGCTTTGCAATTTTAAAATTTTCTGAGGGAGCATGCCCCCAGACACCTCTTGAAAACGTGGACTATTGATACAGTCAGTTACTCAATTCAAATCTGCTGGCTACTTCAATTTTTATTGAAACCGCTGCAGACAGGCAATTTTTTTAGCTGTTAATCCTTTCTCCTAACATAAGCAATGCACAATCAACAGAAAAAGTTATGAGAATTAATAAAAAGATGACGCTGTGACCTTTTAACAAATTCTCCCACTTAATCCTTTAAGGCAATGTATGGAGATCAGTTGGGAGAGAATTTGTATGCAAATATTGGGGCATAAAGAGTTAAACCATTGTTGCGCTATTTTACATGTCAGTGGTCTAAGGGTATGTTTCTTTTTGGCTTTGCCTGTTCGGATGCATGTTGCAGGGGCCAATAAGGGTGAAGGTACTATGAGTTGATGTTTTTTTTAACCAATGAGATTCTAAACATGACATTGCTGCACTAAAGGTCAAACAAGGGCACTTTGAGACTGGCATTTTGTTTCTTCACAATTTAGTCATCTTTTGTAACGGCCAAAGGTGTTTAAAAGCATAACATTTAAATATCTTCATGATTCAAATGCTGAGTACAGTGATGCAGCTGTTTAAGGGTTCATATTTTAGTGTGGCTGCTGGTTCAAGACATTTATGACCTAATTCGGTTATTATCGAACAGCACAANACAGTGTAACTTAGTATAATTATCATTTGTTGATTGCTTGCAGGAGTTAATTGTGAGGCTAATAAATCAAAATTTGACTAAACCCCAAATCTTCTTGAATGGAAAACTCGCTCTCTTATACTCAGTTTAGTCCCCTAAATGCTGGAAATCGCTTATTAGGGCTTTGCAATTTTAAAATTTTCTGAGGGAGCATGCCCCCAGACACCTCTTGAAAACGTGGACTATTGATACAGTCAGTTACTCAATTCAAATCTGCTGGCTACTTCAATTTTTATTGAAACCGCTGCAGACAGGCAATTTTTTTAGCTGTTAATCCTTTCTCCTAACATAAGCAATGCACAATCAACAGAAAAAGTTATGAGAATTAATAAAAAGATGACGCTGTGACCTTTTAACAAATTCTCCCACTTAATCCTTTAAGGCAATGTATGGAGATCAGTTGGGAGAGAATTTGTATGCAAATATTGGGGCATAAAGAGTTAAACCATTGTTGCGCTATTTTACATGTCAGTGGTCTAAGGGTATGTTTCTTTTTGGCTTTGCCTGTTCGGATGCATGTTGCAGGGGCCAATAAGGGTGAAGGTACTATGAGTTGATGTTTTTTTTAACCAATGAGATTCTAAACATGACATTGCTGCACTAAAGGTCAAACAAGGGCACTTTGAGACTGGCATTTTGTTTCTTCACAATTTAGTCATCTTTTGTAACGGCCAAAGGTGTTTAAAAGCATAACATTTAAATATCTTCATGATTCAAATGCTGAGTACAGTGATGCAGCTGTTTAAGGGTTCATATTTTAGTGTGGCTGCTGGTTCAAGACATTTATGACCTAATTCGGTTATTATCGAACAGCACAAGGAATTAAAAGGACGTTTGATCAATTCACGCTCGTGCATTCTATAGCGGAAGGACATCTGTGAGCAGGGAAAAAATCAGCACAGAATTTGATTGTCAGCGAATTTCTGTAATCATCCATCGTTCTGCTAGTGATAAGCTAGCCGTTGTTCACTCATCTTGCTTGTTTGGGGCTGAGTCTTATTCCGGTCGAAGAGAGAGAAAGAGTGTCTGGCAAGGTTTCCGATATAAATCAAATATTTGTGAACTGGTGTCTGGCAAACTCTCCAAGTGTTTATATATACACAGTTATACGCACCCTTTAACTTCATCTGCGCTTAACAAGTGTCTTTTGTTCCATAACTTTCAAAACAACTGCTCCACAGAATGTCACTGATAACACATAGCACAAAATAGTATTGAAGTATGACAGCACGATAAATGTCACAAAATCTACCTAAGCAGTCCGTTCAGGATTTTCTGTCTTTACGTCATCCTAACCATTTTGTACTTGTGGGCACGAACAATAGAAACGTCATCATTACCTACTGATTCCTCACAGCCCCTGTTCAAGCAAATCGAGATTTTTTGTACTGACTGTATATTTCAACTTTAAGTACTTTCCTTAATATACATGTACGTGTGAGTTACTTAGGGTGCCTCCTTGGGATTTCGCCCTGAAGGCAAAATCCCTGCAGGGGCAACAATAAAGTTGCTAATGCTGTCTCTCATTTCTGTTGTCAGAAATTCTGTTGCCTCCCCCTCAATGCCCGGCTTTCCCCTATGAATCCCTACAAACTCATTGTTGGACTTACTTGGTTAGCTTAAGAGCTTTACAGTGTAGTTTCTCATTTTGACTCTTGGATTGGTTTTCTCTACATGCCAGTATTATGGTACTGCAGAAAGGGAATTATTTTATGAGTTTTGTACTCAGCTGGGAAAGCTGCATGTACCCTTCAAGTTCCCCATGTCCTGATGAGGAATAGAGTCTGTATGTATTTTCTATGTTTTTAGTGAGATTGCTTCTGCTCTCTTTGTAACTTTCAATTGCTGTATTTTTCAAGAAGGGTTTCCCAGACCCTCTGCAGAATTATTGTTATTTACAGTGTGTCCTGAGTGGGATGAATGTTTTCAGGGTCTCTCATCTTTGTTTTGCCTTCTGTTAAACAGACTGCCTCTTGCAGGTGATTTAGAAATTTTTTGGACATATAAGGTTGAAGGTACTATGAGTTGATGCGAGGAACCAATGAGATTTTGGCATCTAATTATGACATTGCTAAAGGTCAAACAAGGGCACTTTGAGACCACCATCTTGGTTATTCTCAATTTTTCGTCTTTTTTTACAGCTAAAGGTGTATAGAAGCATAACATATAAATATCTTTATGATTTAAACATTGAGTACAGCAATGCAGCTGTTTAAGGGTTCAAATTTGGGTGGGTACACGGGTGCTGCTTCAAGACATTTCTAACCTAATTGGCTATCGCAAATTATGGTACAATGCATGTATTTCATAATTTCTGAGTTCTGTTACACGTGCTTCGACGTAGAGTGTAAAAGATCATATATTTTTCAAAGTTCTTCAAATGAAACATTAATAATTGATATTTAGATATGGACTTAAACTTAGAAGTATGCAGCCTGTGGTTTTAGAAGGTTGAAAGGTAGCTCATTTTTTTAAAAGCTGTACCAACTAAGTTAATCCTGTAAACAAGCTTTATTCTCGCACTTAAAAAAGGGACAAAGTCCACCATCTTCATGTGCTAGATTACTGTGATAAGTAGAATTCCCTCATATACGAACCGTGAAAGGGGCAAAGTCCAACACTTAAAGGTGCAAACTGTTTGACTTCATCTCATGCAGACTAGCTTTTCACAGTAACTTCACATAGTAACTTGAATGTATGAAGACCTCTTTAGCTTTGTAACCAATGCCTTAAGTAAAGGCTCTTTTCTATAAACAGGCAATAACTTATAACATTTGTAGAATCGAGTCATCAGGGTTAGAGACTGTTTCATTAAGTAGAACTGCACATGGCAATCCCGTGAATAATGATGATGCAACCATCTACAACAATAATAAAAATCGTGACATTTCCTAGCTATTCAGTATTCGACAAGCCCCAGTTATCTTAAGAAATCATAAAGAAACCTTCGAGTTTTCCCTCTAAGCAACATTTGGTGAGTTGATATCCAAAGTACTTTAACAATTTGTTAACAACTGCATCACTAAAATGGAGGTTGGGTGCCTGGAGTATCCAAGGGCTTCCACTATTGGCAGGAAGTCCCTAGATTGAAATAATGCCCCCATGACTGGCACAACGACGCAACCCAGCCATGAGCCCCCACACGAAAGGAAAGGAACAGGCACCCATCACACTGAAAAACATCAGTGGAGAAAAAACAAACAAAGCCTAGGGGGAGGGGGGAGGAGA
The DNA here is from genome assembly GCA_942486025.1 of Porites evermanni. Taxonomy (NCBI): domain Eukaryota; kingdom Metazoa; phylum Cnidaria; class Anthozoa; order Scleractinia; family Poritidae; genus Porites; species Porites evermanni. Next base: position 103,958 of record CALNXI010001566.1, on the reverse strand, counting down.
AGAAAATGGCTGACAGAACCTAGCACAAAGGAAAACTGAAACACGCCAATGAATCACATGATCGATGTAGCCAGCTACTAGGCATGTGCATGCCAAAGACCGATGACCTCAGGCACTAAAGGCGCTCTTAGTTGTTAACTCCCTCAAATTGCATTTAAATGCATTTTATTTTGCACCAGCTCTCCAAAGGAAAGACAAAGAAAAAATGTGAATCTATAGTATGAGGATGGACTCAGCTATGCGTAATGTTTTGCATTTTCGTTAATGTACAGCAATTTCCAATTTTGCAAAAAAAAATTGTCTAAATTTAGGATTAAAAGAGTAGATTCTTGGTACGGTAACACTGAAGCGTTCAAAACAGCTCATGCACGTTAAAAGTACCTATGTTTAACCTTGGCAGATAATGGCCAAACAGGAAATGTTTTAAGCAATAGCTATTACATAGGCAAGGCCATTTTTGTCATTCAGAATGGAGTTTGGGATCACTGTCTTGATCCAAGCACAATGCCCGTGGGTTGCCAGTCTAGCTATGTGGTACAAAGAGAAATCAAGTGCTAGAAAGCTCTGAAAAAATTGCAAACTCCTAATTGTAGCTTTGAATGAAAAATGGTCAGTACTTTGCGATTAAACTCTTTAAAAATTATTGCAGTGGCAGATACTTAACATAGATATAAGATTATTTTATAAGAAAAATGGTAAATTGAACAAAGGTCAAACAAATTTTAAATTTCAATATGTTGATTATTTGAAATAAACAAACTCCTTCATGCTGTGTCAGGTGTTCCGAAAAAAAAAGTAATCAAGTTTTACATATAAAGAAACCATATTACACACAGAATAGAATACAAGTCATGTAGAAAGGCAACAATGTATTTTAAAAAAACAATCCTTAAATTAGGGCAAGTCATTTTTAAAATTTGCCATTCGGGGAAGCTGAAGCTAGAATATACTAGCCCAAACATCATTTCAACTAGCCCCCAAAAAATTGATGAGCAGAATTGATTTCACAGTTCTTGATCCATAATTTGAATTCCTCAAAAACCTTCACTTGCCCGTCGGGCAAGTTAAGAACAAAATTCAATAGCCTGATAGCAAAATCCACTAGCCCCATGCTTTCTTTGCTCGCTGCTTAAATACACTTTCACATTATTCCCATACAGTAAAAATACAAAGAGGATTTCAAATGTTGCTTGACTTGGTAACAATAATCTGTTCTATAACTGAAACCACAATAATGAAATACAATGTTTTCTCTAAGGCTTGCATTTGGACTTTTTATTATTGTCTACAGTATCACTGTATGGTAAAAGGTTATGTGACACACCCAGTGCATTTTTGAGTTATACACGTGTCTATGTAAGCAAAGGAGAATATTTAAGGACAGAAGAGAAGTGCATGCTCGTACCTGTAGTTCTCTCAATAATATCGTTTTCAGTCAACATGACTACAGTGTAGCCTTACCCTTTCAGTGTTTGCCTCCTGATTTTCTTCTTCCTCATAGTACACTACTGGCTGAAAGCTAACTTCTCCACTGAAAACAAGAATTTGTTGTACATACCGGTAATTAGTGTAAATGTCTTCAAAACAGTGAGCAATTCCATGAAATGATTTTATTATATTATTTCTTAGCGGCAGAAGTGTTTATTATATTTTATAGCTTGTGATAAAGTGGAACAAAGGAGAGTTCCTTAACACTCTTCAGCACATGTAGACTCTGGGAAGATATACATGTAATAATAAATTTGAAAACAACAAATTTGCCAAATTCCTGGAATGTTGATTTACATACATGTATGCATTTTACATCCACTTAAGAGATTGTGTTTGGTCACAGAAATCTTTTGTTCACTCCATTGCAATAAAATCAAAACAACAATCCATGATCATAACATCATTTAAATTATTTCCACTGCAATCTTCACATCATCATTCTGAAAATCAAAATGATTTGCCAGTGTGTCTGTGTATTTAATCATTTTAGAACAATTTGCAAAAGAGGAAAGTGATATTTTGTCCAAACATATCAGATACTGGACTAAACATTGACGTCTTGAGTTTCAAGTATTAACTATTACATTTAACTCACCCTCGAAACCAGAAACTCAATCTGGGTAGTGTAATAGTTAATACTTATGTAATGATCCGGTTAAGAAGGGAGGCAATTTCTTTTGTTATGGCGCAATACACTTTCCTCACATAGGAATGTTTTCATTTTCACACAGAGAATGCATAAAGTTCAAAGATTATTGACAGATTTTTGCAAAGTATTAGATACTTACTAACGCTAGCCCGCAAAATAGCTATAGTTAATCTAGGCAGGTAGTGGAGACTGTTTACAGAGTAAATTTACATCTTGCATAAACCTACATAAAGGCAGTTTGCAAAATAATATGTACTCCATTTTTAAAGGGTGTTTTTTTGTTTTAAAAGATTTTGACCAATCATAAGAGTTAAAAACGATAGCCAAGAAGAGTTTACAATTTTACATGTTCTTCACATGGGATTTTTGTGTTGTTAAGACTCAGTCAAGATTTTGTTGTAAGGAAGTTGGTTAGAAAACAGGGAATTAATATACATGCTGCTTGTGTACCAAAAACGTGAGGCATTGAACAGCTGTATTGTCATCTCCAGTTTCTGATTTGCCTGAAGCAATTTTATTGGTTAAAATCAAAGTGGAGAAACCATCTTCACTGTGATGATAATCCTCTCGAAAAGGAACAAAGAAAGGTACAGACAAACATTCGAAAAGTGATCTGGTTTGATTTGTGGCATGAGAATCAATAAACCAGAAAGCACTTGGGATCTTTGCGGTTTGGATATACATTGTTGTGTACTGTTTTGTGTGTAGGCACACGAGTAGTTGTCAACTTTTGATGGGTCTGAGTGGTAGTACATGTATAAGCACAATCTTTTAACACAGTTTTTAAATGTTATCTACTGATAATATTATTCTTTTGTTGAAATTTGTCATAACTTGCAAGCAAATTAAATCTAAATGGCAAAGTGAACCATTGCATGCACATAATAAGGCACCATTGTTTTTTTTTCCTTTACAAAAAAGGCATACACTAGGAGATTCAAGTTCTGTTTTAATTTCCTTGTGAAATTGGCTTTATCAATACTTATATAGTTGCCTGTCCAAGAGACACACGTTAATTAGCTTTAATAAAGCATTATCTCAATTCACGTTCTCAATGCAACTTCAAAATCTAAATTAAAAAAATTGAGAGCAATTTGTTATGTTCATTTTGAATGAATTGTCACATCAGATTTTAGTTAAGTTGCTTTAGGACTACAGAATATGTTCACTTCATGAGTGATTGTGGTCACTCATGCTAATTGGGTTTGCTACCTTTAAACCTTTTAACTGACGACTTACCAGACGACGTTTAGGGGCTCTGTTGTCCACTGTGTACAAACTTTCACCGGTTCCTGTTAGAGCCATAAATAAGTCATATTGTGAGCTTTACTTTTACATTGCAAAAATCAACCAGCATTCATTGTTTCAAATTAGGCTACAATGAGAATTTTTCAATCTTTAATTTGACAGAATGCAGTATGTCATGGATTAATGAGTGTCACTTCCAAATACTGTATTTATTCTATTAAGCACCCCTCTTGGAAAAAGAAGAAGTGGACAAGAAGAGTATTGTTTATGATTTCTTTAATGCCCTCTGCTTCTCATTGAATGACCTGGCCATTTGCAGATGTTACACTGTGAGACATCTACAAGGCAACACCAGAGAGTTTGCCTTTTGCCCTTACTGAAAATGAGATAGAAATTTCGACTAGGTATTACTAAGAGACTTTCCCAAAGACCAAGTTCTTAGTCTTCTTTTTCAATGAACAGTTGAAATTCTCCTTTGGTTCACCTTCATGTTTGTTATTATTTACTGTTTTGTTGGAAAATTGACCTACTACTGGCTGAAAATAATGAAAATTTAATACCCAGCCTCGAACAAGCGCCAACCTCAAAAAAGCTCCCACTCTCACGGCTCAAAAAATATAATAAGCACCCAGGGCGGATAATAAATACAGTAATAACATGTTGATTTTTCTAAACTTGTCAGTATTGTAGCATACAGTGTATGTTTCTCCCACAGGCTGAGAAGGTCTGGGTTTGAGATTCTATGCATTGACATAATTTTATCTACAAAATACATGTAAAAATGTAAAGTTATGATTTTTAAAATTAACTGAGTGTAATCTGTTACTTACGTCTAGCTTATCAAGATCCTGGTTGCTGTGAAGAACAAAGAAATCAAAGAAATCAGAAGGTACCGTGAGAAGACCATTATTATTAATTAACAATTAATGAATGAGGCTGAGTATCATAACACCCTCCTTGATCTCCATAATTCTTCATATGATACGAATGCCGAATTCAATAATTGTTTTATTATTCATTCAAAATAATTCCTAGTTTAAAAACATGGCTAAACATGCTTACCGCCATTGATCCATCGATGTTAAGTTCATCTTCGATAGTGCACGTTTAGGGTTGTTTAGCTCCGCAAATATTCTCCAAATAGCAGATGTCGCCCTTCGAGTTCTGTTCTTGCTGTTCTTGCCATGCTTTTAGCTATTTTTGCACCTAGTTCTTACTCTTGAAACCAATGAAATGTCCGCCATTTTTCAAGTTCACAACCAAAACAACTCAACCTCGTGACCAGGTCTTCTCTGTTAACGGTGCATTAACATGTAGAAGGCTGCATTTTTGACGTCATTTCCTTGTTAACCACAAAATTTTTCCAAATTTGGTCATCAGTAACTGGTTATGGTGAATTATGCGTTTACTTTTAGCCAATCAGCATTTGGGAAATATTTTGAATGAATAATAATAATAATAATAATGATTGTAATACAGAGCTACTAGTTTTTCTAGTAGGCTTGTTATTAATAGCTGCCTTTTATGTCTTTAGTGCCTAAAGTATATCTCTATTTATTTCAATTTGATAATGCTGTAGGCCCTGCAGTGCTGTCACTAAAGGGTGGGAGCCAGGGATTTCCCCCGGCTCATATATGCATGACTCCCAACTACTTTCATGGGACAAAATAGGAAAATAGAACCAGAAGTTCTAACTTTCTAACTGTTCAATTCCGTGTCTACTAGTCGCATATACCCGGCAACATGAAATCTTAGTGACAGCTCTGCCGTGGGAGTAAACACAGTGGAACCTCTATAATAACAAAGTCTTCAATATAATGAATGATTTTCATTACCCCAGTAATAGTAAAATATATGGAAAATTATAGCGAACAAATTTTTGAAAGTCCCTTGGTCCTTCATTATATTGAGGTTCTACTGTAATACATAAATGTAGTTTTACGGTGAAAGAGATGTGATTTTTTAGTCAGTGACAGAGGCGGCTCGAAAGTGGCCTTTGCTCCCACAAGTCTACCATAGCTTAATGGTTGAGCATCTGTTCTAGTAATCAGAAGGTCATACATGTAGGGTTGACTCCTATTGGGAAAACTCAGAGTTTTTCTTCCGAGCCGCAAATGTCACTGATTGAAAAATCATCTTTCTCAGTTTTACCATAGCACTTCAAAATGTTAATAAAAGTTATCGTTGAACGGCACAGCTAGTGCACCAATTAGTTATGGATGCAAGCAGGAGGTTGCTAAGCACAGAAGAAGCACAAAAGTGTCTCTTAGCAAATAAAAAAACCTTTGTAACACATTATGAGTCATTAGTGCACAGCTGTGATGCTTACTTACTGTCCTCAGCTTGCACCCACTTGCAACAATTGTTAAACTGATCAATCAGAGTGTATGCTGTACTATGGTTACTCAATAATATAAGTTAAACTGTCTTGGTATGCTCTAAGAAAAATATTGTGGGGTAAACAAAAATGTCCCCTTCAGGTCCCACATAAAGAATAGAAACAGCGGCGAATATCAGCATAAGCAATGCTAAAAACAATAAGAAATAATTAATAAGCACTGCATTCTCCTAAATGTAAATGGACAGTGCTTGTTCAGGGCAAGGGGGGGAGGGGGGGGTGGGGGGGAGAGTGGGGTACCCTTCTTTCAAGTAGACATGGTGGTATTCATAATAATAAGCCCCACCAGCCTTACTAATTAAACTGTGCAAAGTTAACTACATGTAAAAGTTTTATACTTTACAATAAGGATAGCAGGTCTAAAGGCATAAACATAAAAAGTAACAATATTAGACAGCCACTTATTTAAACTTTTGGGCTGGTTATACTACAATCATGGTACCATTTTTAATACTCACATATGTCCAATGCTGAAAGGCTGCAGTGACATTAAAAGAAACAAAAGAGATGTGAGAATAAACAAATAAAAGGACAGTTGTTGAGTTTCATCCAATTTAAACAGGGTGGCAAGCCCGCCCTAGGATTTCACGGTAACGATCGTTTCCGGTACCGTGTCGTTACTGTGGTCTTAAAATAACGGAACCGAAGAATAGTTTCCCAATGACATGTCCTGATATATTCAGACTGAGGGATCAAAATACACAAATATTGTATTTTTCCACCCGGTTTCTTAACTAGTACAGCAATTCTTTATGACTCAGCTTGTGTATAAACGAAAATTTAAACGCTACCGTTTCGTCCGCCATCTTGAATCGTTCCCAAAGTGCATTGCAAGACTCGCCCATGAAATATGTTTTACAGCTAGCAACAGCAATTGTTATGGCTTCCAGTGCCAAGAAAAAATATACGACTCCAAAAGTTCAAAAATAATTAGAATGAAGTCTTTTAGTGACAATTTCACTGTTGAAACTGATGATGAGGCAATGAGGCCCGAAGTAACTTTTAAAGGATACAGCAGATTATATGCGTTATGTTGTAAAAAATAGTGTCACAATATTTTTTCATACACTTTTCAGTTTGGTGTGGAAATTGTGCGGTAGGCGACAACATGCTGGGGGAAACGGTTAAAAGGTTATGCTGGAATTGAAGGTCAATTCACAAACCTCACCCTGCGTGCGACAACAGCGACCTGGGGACTGCAGAAAGGAATTCCAGATAAATTTGTAATGGAGCGTACAAAGCATAGAGATGTTAGGTCGTTGCGAAAATATCAACGCTCAGATACTTCAAGTAAGTTTGAGATTTTAAAGAAGTTCGACTGTTGTGAAGCCGTGTCACTTCCCGAGTCAGTTACTTCTGAAAAAGGTGTCAATAAAACTTGAAGTCGAGGTAGATGAGGGAGAAGTGAAAGGCTGTTCAAGATTTCTGAAGGGATGTAATGAAGCCGGAACGTCTGCTACTTTTAATAACTGTACTTTCATAGTCTCAAAAGGCTTTAAATTGTAACACGTGGGAACAATTTTTCACGCTAAATCGATTATTTTCGTGGATATTTTGAAAAATAAATTTCATTTTTGTTTACAGCTTTGTTGGAAATTAAGTTTAAATTGGTCTAGGGGAGGAATTTTATGTCGTCAGAAACAGCAAAGTTGAATTGCAATTAATTGCAATGAGAACTTTTATGAGAGTTAATTTTCATTATTTTTTTCGTTTTTGGGTTTGTTTGTATAAAATCCCTTAGTCGAGGGAATCCCTCAAACGAGAACAGGGGTCTTTTTTGCATGAGCATGCGCACTTAGACCTGATAAAGAGCACGCGACCAGTGACAGCGACCGTGGTGCATAGTCATAGGGACCAAATTCTTGACTTTGAAAGCTTACTTGAGATTCAAATGGTAGCAGGAACTTAGGAAAGACCTTCGTTGTAAAAAGTAAGTAAAGAAGTGGTGATTTAAAGTAGAGGCCGATGCGCTGAACGAGTTGAAATAGCACGTTTCTCAAGGATGTCTGACACGAACATGGCTGCTTGTTGTTGTTTGGCGTTCGACTCCTGTCTTGATTCCCCTTCAAGAACCGCAAAGTTTGGCATAGAGTGCATTGCTTATGGGAAGCTATTGAGCAAAATGTTCTTTATTTAGTGTTTGTCTATAAATCGGATGTAAATTAGTTTCTCGATGCCGTGGAGGATTTCTGTCAATAAATCGTGGATAGCTGATTTAGTCATATTTCGGGAGTGGATTAATAACGATCAGTGGGCGACTACCACGTCGTTATCAGTTGGAATAGAAAGTTGTTCTCTTAAGTATTTTACCGTTACAAAGTTGAGTCGGAAAATTGTAGAACTTCTTTTTTTTGCGTGGACTAACATTGTAACGCATCTTTTACAGGAATTTTCTTTAAGCCAGAACTTGAGTGCTCTAATAATTTTTAACTTTTGGTCGGTATCACATGTTTACTGTACTTCTTGGGAGACCTAATCGTTTGTTTCATCAAAATCGGTCATCAGATTCGACTTTAATTTCGGTCCTATTGAATGCAGTTTTGACTGTCTCATTGATATTCGTTTTTTTATTGTTCGAGACATACAGAGTGACTACCACCGACATTTCACCAGGTGACAAATCTACGTCTCGTGTGCTCTTAATTTAGTAGCTTTGAAGTGCTGGGAAAATTGTAGAACATCCTTTCCCATGTCAAAACAAAGAAAATTGAAAGTGTTTACTAACATCAACAAACTTTTCGGCACTTTGTTTAGACTTTGATGTGGTCAGCGCAATTCTCGAGGCACTACATATACGCGCGCTGTTGTCCAGGTCAAGTTGGGAGATGAAATTTGGTAGTAGCTCGTGGTATGTTAAAGCCGGTCTACTTCGCTTTTGAGACAGTGTTAGAGTTTTTTTTACAAACTACACATTTTGTGAAATCACGAGCACATTAGCGAAGACCAACGAGCAAAATAATCCCGATGATGATAGCTTTGAAACGTGCCATTTTGATGAAGGCAGACCCTGCGGCGAGCCTCCATGCACATCGCTTGTTCAGCGGTCGCGCATGCTCATGCAAAAAAGACCTCTGTTTCAAACGAGGGATTTTTACAGATAAATTCCCAATAGCCCCCATTCAATATATTAAAATTCTAACATAACCCCGAGGCTTTCTGGTCCTTTTTTGTTTTGGTTTGGTTTTCTTTGTGTTCAAATCTCTTCTGGGAATTGCGAGACAAAGGAGTCGTGAAAAATTTGCATTTTTGACCCTAAAGCCATAGGGAACCCACGCTCTAACTTTACGACGACGCTTAACGACTTAACTTAACGACGCTTTAAGCGTTGTTAATTTCACAATGCTTTATGTGGTTTGGCTCTCATTTCACTGTTGGTGTCACGCGCCGGCTGTTATTGTCGTCTCGCGTTTCATTGTTGGTTATTAATTTATTAACAATGCGAGAGAGAGTAATTTGTTATTACTATCATATTATTATCATTATTTATTACCGTTGATTCAATTTGTAATAAATAAATAACCAACGATGAAACGCGAGACGATAATAAGAACCGGCGCGTGACCACATAAAGCATTGTGAAATCACAAAAAGGGTCCACTTGAACATAGTTTTCGCATCGTAAAAAACTTCCATTTCACTTCGCACCACAGCAGATTCAAGAATAAAACAAAACAGGTAAGATTTTATCTCTTATTTAATTTACATTTGCAGTTTACAAATACGAGGGTGGGTTCCCTATGCTAAAGCCTTGGAGACATGTTAGAATTTTAATATATCGAACGTGGACTATTAATAGTTATGAATTCAATTCATCAGCCCCGCTCTTCCCTGCTTCGTCATCAAGCCCTCCCCGTACTTTCAGTTTGTTGAATATTCAAATAAAGGCTGTTGAATAACAAAAGAGAAGGTGTCTTTAGAACCCTCGAAGCAAATTAAAAGTTCATAACTTCACGCATGAACTGTAAATATCCTGTAGGAAATGAAAGCCGGGTTACCTGTTTAGACAGAGTTCTCGTGATGCACAGGATTAAATTCTGTCAGGCCTTCTGCAGGGCTCAGTTGCTGGAAGCATGGTTAGCGTTAACCAGCGCTGAATACCTTGACAACGTATTGGTTTTGATACTGCTTAACCAATGGTTAAAGCTAACCATGCTTTGAGCAACTCAGCCCTGTCGGTTAAGTTAACTTAACATAAGAAAATAATTGTGTAGTTGTCTGAAGAACCCTCATACCACAAAGAAAAAAGCCAAATAGTTTTTGTTTCGAATGTTAGGAATACTTAACATACTTTGAATACTTTCATCGCATTTCCGCATGCAAACTTTTAGATTTTGCCGATGTATTTCGTGGAACAGTGTAAATTGTCTGTTAGTCCTATTATGAGCCTGGGCTGCCTATGTGTGGTCATGAGAAAAATAACCTGCACGATAAGCGTGTTTGTGGTAGTCGAACCGAAGCACTTTTTGCAATCTCGCATCAGTAGAGATGCTGACGTAGTAACACTTTTTTAAGTTGGAAACGGCAAACTTAAGTCTGCCGTCAAACCTGGTAAAATTGTCAGTTGTTAGCGCGTATCACATTAGACGGAGAGTCTTATGCCACTGAACCTGTTGCGCGGATCTAATGGCTTAAGTTGACGTCTCTGTCACCCGTTGTAATCGATTTGGATTTTTTAACTATTTGTTTAACCTTTACATTAGGTTATAACTCTTCCCTGGATTTATACTTTTGTTAATCATAGTTAAGTATTGTTTTGTGTGCTATCCTTACCTTTTCCGCCTTTAGCCGCCATACTTCTCCACTCGCCCAACATACAGCGCGTTATACCATAAAGGTGATGTTACACGGAACTATTCGCAACTACGAGTTTCAGGATTTTTAGCGCAACATAGCGTTGCAATGTTGGAACAGTGTTGCAAGCATCCAAAACAATGTCGCAACAATGTTGCAACGCTGTGTTGTGGTAAAAATCGTTGTTGCGAATCGTCTCCTGTATAATTAATTAGGGTAGTTCCCTCCGGCCTTTGGTAAAGGAATGCTTGCATGCCCAAACAGATTCGAAGAGATTTGAAGATACTTGGTCGCGCTATCAGAAGTATTTACTTTATTTTTGTGAGTTTTTTTTGTTAGATTTCTTTATCGTGTTGGATTATTGGATTTCTCTCTGGATGACTTGATAACGTTGGCGACAATGTACTTGCAATCGATTACGTGGCAGCTATGTTGTCCGAGAACTCTTGTTATCATTGCAAACAACGTTTCATTTATGTGATATTAAAGAGAATTTCGAATCTAACCTTTCTGCTTTTATTGGTTTTGTGTTTGCTTCTTTTCTCTTTTTATAAAACCAAAACCGTTTACTTTATGACTTGTACGGAAGTAAGGTCAGGTGCCATAAACTCTTTATGTGGCGTTTTGTTTAACGTAAAGCTGGGATTTCTACTTTCAGTTTCCGAACGATTTTGAATGTTGGTTCGGACAGCAAATTAACGATAATAGGCAGATTTCGGCAATGTGTATCGGAAGTCTCGTTTAGTCCTTTCCGCGCGCCTTCTCATTTGGCATTGCATTTTTGTCTTTTACATCAAATGTGTGCTTTCGAAAGGCACGATTAGTGTGTACGTGAAATTAAAGGCTATACGCCTAAATAAACTTGATGATAGAAAACTGTGAACGAGAACCGAACTCATGACCTCGCAGTTAAGCGTCAATCGAAAGAGAAGTGGTATTAGGAAAACGCTAACAACAAACAAATCCGCAGTGTGATTTTGAAAAAAAAGTGCATAGTTTACCGCCTTGATATTAGCAGAGCTCTAGCGCGCAGCGGAGCACCATGGGTAAGAAAATTTGGTAACCTGTGCATCCGAGAAATTTAGTAGTCACGTGACCGTACACCCGCCCGCCTGACCATCCGTTCGCACCATAGCCATACCAATGTAAAATAAGTCAATCAACATACAGGTATGGCAACTTGAGGTTCTTTTGGCAGAAGTCGCATAGCCACCCGCGTCTTGTGAAGCGAGACAACTGAAGAGTCAATAAAGACGAAATTTTTTTCTGTATCAGTGTTGTCTAAAGTATTAAGCTTAGATTAATTGTCATGTCCACAAATTTGGAATACAGAGAAGAGAGAGACAGAGAAAAACAGAAAGTAGGCGACAGGCCAGCAAAGCTCAACGAGAAAAAGAGTGACAGAGAGCTAGAGCGAGAGATAAAAAAACAAAGGAGACATTTTTTCTGTTGGAAGAACAACATGAAAATTTTGTAGCGGCAGTGGGAAAATAAGAAATGCTAGCGCCCACCAAGGTGAAAACGAGCGGCAATGAAAAAAATGAACAAGAGCAGGTGCGACATTTCCTACATAAAACGTGTAACCAGTCAGTTTCTGGAAGTTTCACGTTGTAGTCGTGCAAAACAACGGCAAAGAAATGTACAGAAAAAGTGTGCTTTTTTGTGCAAAGTTGCATTTTTGCTAATTAGACCAATTGTTTGTTTTTTTCACCGTTCTCGTTTCCTTCGCTGCTTAGTATTTCAGGATTATATATTCAGTATGTATTTTATTTGAGCAAACTTTAAATGGTATCAGAGGTTCGCTTTTAGCCCTGGCTAAATCTATATATTATTTTTTGTTCGCAAACCAGAATTTTCATGTCACTTTACCTTAAAACCTGGTGGTTGTGGCTAATACTTCTTTATTTTGAGGCCCACAGAGTTTTAAGATGAATCCATCAAAAGGTCCCTTTCGTAATTTCACTTTTGAACTCAGACAGGTAACGACAAGTAAAAGAAAAATCACCATCGTTTCTCGGATGTTCCGATGGAAACATTGTTAAGCCTGAACTTTATATGGATAGTTTTGGCTGCTAAGTTAGCTATTTTTGCATAGGTCTCCAGATAAGGAAGACAAACAAATAACGTTAAATGTGTGTGATAAATGAGTGTTTGTTAAGTGAACTGTTATGCCAATCCTTTGTAATTTTGACGAGGTTTAAATTCCAAGAGTGAGACCCTTTTAAGGTGGCTCCGTAATTAATACTAGAGCATTTTGCTGTGACAAATTTTCCGTCATAACTTTTTGGTTTTCAACGCAATGGCTGCGAAACTTTGCAAAGAACAACAGATATCATTCGGTAATAATACGAAATATTCCGATTTCATTGATAGTAAATATTTCTTGAGAAATTTGCGTTTAAAAGAACCCTACTGTTCAAAGAAAATCGCGTCTAGTAAAAAAATCTGCTGATATTTTTTACTGAAATTTCTGATATCGGCTTTAATTGATATAATAAATATGCCAGAGGAATTTCAGAAAAATCGTTGGAGCAGAAGTCCGTAACTAAAAGTCGCTCAAAATTCAGCTGTGAAATTGTTTTGGAATTTCAAAAATAAATTACTATCAGGTAGAAGGAGACACCAGTTTGAATTTTCGGGACAAGTTAATTCAACGTTTGCTAATTCTTTAAACAAAAGCCGATTGCCTATCGTGCTATCCTTTAAAAGGTACTTTTTAGTTTTAGAAGCACTATAAATTGCTCCAAACCTTGCTCTGAAGTAGAATGACTTGTTCTTCGACATTTTTAAAATATCCCTTGGCAGTTTTGGCTCAAACTCCTGCTGCATACATTTTGATGTATTGCAATGCATTTTCAACGACTTTTACTGCTGTTTGTTGCTTCCAACTCAGGAAAAAAGTATTGAGATTGGACGCTACCTCGAATCAGAGCTCAGATAGGACTGTCCAGCACCTTTGTTTATGACTACAAAATGAGCACGTGCGGCAGTTCTGCGAGGAATTCGCACCTCAACCAGGGGGGAAGAACGACAATGATGACCATGCCTGCGAACCGAATCAGTAACATGACAGTGTAAAATAGAATTATCGCAAAAATACTGCCCGTGAATAAATTTACAACTCTGAAATTTTTGTCACTCCTTCCTTCAATGAATGGGTATTTTTTGCTTGATTATTATGTTTTGCTCTGCAATACATGATTATACAGATCGGTTCACAGACAAGGGCATCATTGTCATTCGTCCCCCCTGGCTGAGGTGCGAATTCCTCGCAGAGCTGCAGCTCGTGCTCATTTTCTGGTCATAAACAAAGGTGCTGGACAGTTCTATCTCAGCTTCGATACAAGGTAGCTTACAATCCCAATACCTTTTTCCTGAATTGGAAACAACGTACAGCAGGAAAAGCCATTGAGGATGCATTGCAATACATCAAAATGTATGTAGCAGGAGTTTGAACCAAAACTGCCAAGGGATATTTTAAAAATGTCGAGGAACAAGTCATTCGACGTCAGAGCAAGGTTTGGAGCAATTTATAGTGTTTCTAAAACTGAAAAGTACCTTTTTAAAGAATAGCACGATAGGCAATCAGCTTCTGCTTTTAGAATAAGCAAACATTGAATTAACTTGTCCTGAAAATTCAAACTGGTGGCTCCTTCTACCTGATAGTAATTTATCTTTGAAATTCCAAAACAATTTCACAGCTGAATTTTGAGCGACTTTTAGTTACGGACTTCTGCTCCAACGATTTTTCTGAAATTCCTCTGGTATATTTATTATATCAATTAAAGCCGATACCAGAAATTTCAGTAAAAAATATCAGCAAAATTTTTTACTAGACGCGATTTTCTTTGAACAGTAGGGTCCTTTTAAACGCTAATTTCTCAAGAAATATTTACCACCAATGAAATCGGAATATTTCGTATTATTGCCGAATGATATCTGTTGTTCTTTGCAAACTTTCGCAGCCATTGCGTTAAAATCGAAAAAGTTATGACGGAAAATTCGTCACAGCTAAATGCTCTTGTATTAATTACGGATAGGATAGGATAGGATAAGAGCTTTATTATCAACAGAGCGCCTACAGACACATGTGTTTACAACGATAACAAAGATTTTAGTGCAATAATTACAGAGGTGTACATTCGTGAAATTTATAAAACTATTAAACAAGGTTATATTTAACGCGTCTATCTCTTTCGCGGAAGCGATCATATACGTATTTAGCCACAATTTTTTGCGTTTTCTCTCCTTGCTTCATACTTATCAACGTTGTAAAGGCAGAGCTTGGAGCCACCTTAACATGGAGTGGGGGACCCCGGTTTAGTGGGGTAGGTTTCTTTTGTTTTGTGTCCCCCAGAGCGTGAAAACAAACGAAACCAACCCCACTAGACCGGGGTCCCCCACACTATGTAAACAGGCCTTAAGTGACAGGATCAGTTCTTTGCTAACCACTTGATAGTCCAGCTTACCTCTCTTGTCCTTGATGTTTAATCATGATCAACCTCGTTTGCTGCGTCACTTAAAGTTTGCTTGATTCACCGCTATAAATTCGCCTAGATTCCAGTTCACTCAACTGTTGATATTATCCATGCATTTGACGACATACAACTATCTTCGCCCTCTTTAAATGCTTCGTATAAAGAGGTCTCAGTCTTAGAAGCATAATCGACCGAACCAGCACATCTAACAAAACATTTCGTCAATGAATTGTTCACCTTTCATGGATGACGATGTTAACGGAAAGCAGCGAAACATTTCCCTTCTTTCTTTAAAATAAAAAGTGACAAGACAGGCTCTGGTAAATAATCTTTTCTCGTTCCTGCAGACAAACTTGCTGGTGGTGAAAAATTTCCGCTCAATTTCATTTTTACTTCATTTAGAATGATATCGATGTGACATTTTTTGAAATTCAGTTGAAAATTGTAACTGATCACAGACGTAGATGAAGGTTTTTTGAAAGCACTAATGATGTATTTTTTCTGAGACATTTTTTCTGTAACCATCTGGAAAAAATGCACTTTATTTGTGCAAACAAAAAGGGTCGGCTGCTCATGATAATTCTGCTATTGGACCCATGTGGTAGTTTTATGTAATACCACAAGTGCTGATTACATAAGCTCTCCCAGTTATAGGCCCATCTATACCTGTAAACAAAAAAAATACATCCGATTATAAGCCCTACAGGATGTAAGCCCCCTCCAAATGTATTGAAATGAATCTGATGTATTATGACGGTTTGAACTTCAAAACACCAGTAAATGCAAAACGTATTTTGATCCGCACTGCTGTAACTCTACTCTGGTTGTAAGCCCCCATAAGAATATTCGCCCCTCCGTCTTCTAAGTCAACCCCTTACGAAGATTTATAAGCCCAGGGCGTAAAAGTGGCAGTTCACGGTACCTCAAGGCTGGATCTTGGCACTTTGGTTTTCAAGAAACACCATCAACACCATCTCTGTGTCAGCACAGCTTTGTTTTAAAAAAGCTTTAGCATGTCTTCGAATGAATCTTAAAGTTGAAAGGCTCAGAAAAGTTCACGTGACAAAACTCCTTTAACCACAGCCCGTTATTCGTTTTCAGCTGACTTCGCAGATGGGATTCCTGGGGTACTTTGACAGCCTTTCAAGTCGCCGTTTTGAACACAGAGAAGACCCAGAAGACAAGGCTTTGTGACCTAAAGAAAGCGCTTATCTTAACATCGAACGTGCTGGTATTATTTCCAAGCAACACTTCTATGGTGGCCGACAGCTGCCACTCGTCAAAACGACATAAATTTGTTAATTTTAGATACATACATAATAAATACATACATACATACAAGTTGTTTTATTGTGTTTTGATGTAAAAGTACAATAACATGATGCCCACGGGTAGCTAAGCTAGATTGAACTTTAATTATTTTGAATTGCAAATGAAGTGAAAGTAAAACGCAAAATTATTTTCTTTTTCATTGAACTGGAAATAGATTAATTTTTTTTTATTTTCAACTCAAAACAAAACATTTTTATAATGAAATGAAAATAAAACTAAAAGTGAAATAAAAGCAGAAGTAAAATTAATATGTTCACGGCCGGGAACTGCCGTTCTTTGTGTCCTTACGCAAGTAGACTAGATGAAAGGCTCCTAAGAGCAAGCTCATGGATAAATTGAATCGTAAACGAGCATGGGTGCTAAGTGCCACTGCTCTAATTTCAAGATTGAGTTTCGTTACTATTGACAACCGAATGTTGAAGATTATCACCTCTGTATTTATAAAAACTAGAAGACTTGAGAAACATTCCATTTTGAAATCCATTTTTTAAACTGCTTGGGCACGGTAACATATTCACTCTCCTTAGTTTTTTTTTTATATTTCATGACTTTCTCTGTGTGTTGGTTACTTGATAGATCATGTTTACATTTCTTTAGCATTTGACTTTTGGCATGTGTGTTAATTTTGGAATACGGTATTTAGCATTTGTTTTTTGGTATCTACTTTTTGGCATACATTGTCTGTTTTGAAAAGCATTTCGTCAGCATTTCTATGGTAACTTTTTGGCATCTCTATAGCACTCACGCTTTTAAGAGAGCTAGATCCTTGCCCGGAGCTGTACTTGTTCTGACCTTAACAAACCCGACACATTGGAAGTATCCCGATTGCATGTGCACCTGAATATTCTAGAAACTTGTTATCAGCGCAGCATTTCTTTAACGCAAAGATCACTTTAAGCTTATCAACACTTTTTAGTTGTAAAATAATTTGCTTTCTCGTGTGAACGTCAACGCCGATTTACAATTCGAGGACCGCTTTTTGCAGCTAAGGCTCTTTGGCTTATTCGCTTTTCGCTGAAGGAAATCTTATCGTCAGGCCTCGATAGCTCTTTCACACTCTGTCGATCGTATCTTCTCCATATCAAGTAATATCCCGAAACAAATGTGTACAGCTCGTCGAAATATACAGCAATGATCCAGGCTCAATTATTTCAACGTCCGTTTAACAATTCCAAGTCCATTTCTTGCATATGATATTGTCACCGGTTCTGTAGAAGTACTTCCGTTTATACAAAACCCATCTTCGGCTGGCTACTCTTTTATGTCGGGAAAAAATGCACGCCTTACTAGTACCCTCTAGAATATCCAAACATATGCGTAGAAAGCACTTTGAGCAAAAGTAATACTAAGTAAGGGAGGTAAGAGTTAAGTGTATAATTTGACTTTAATGAATAAATTAATAAGAATCGAGTGAGTGAGTGAGTGATCGAGTGCCATTCGAGTGCCTCCAAAAGCCCATGGCATGACTACGTCATCCACGAGCTAAAAACGCCTCTGTTGCTTTAGCAAACCGTCTAATAAGGCAACCTCGTTCCCAGGGTTCTCTCCTACAGGGAGAGAACATTGGAACGAGTTTAGCCTGTCAACACTTAACTAAACGAGGCGCTCATTGGTCCGAGCGGACTAAACCGCAAAACAATGGGAAACGAATGTATGACAGTTTGAAGCGCATAGGGGCGGGGAGCATTGCGTGACCCCGGAACGAGCGGCTGCGAGGAAGACTATTGTCTCCCGCCAAAAGTCTCAGGTATCTTTTTTTTTTCTTTTTTGAACGGCAGTTCCCAGCCATGAACATATTAATTTTACTTTTTCTGTTTTGAACGGCAGTTTCCGGCCATGAACAAATTAGTTTTACTTCTGCATTTATTTCACTTTTATTTTTATTTTCATTTCATAATAAAAATGTTTTGTTTTGTTTTGAAAATTAACAAAATGAATCTATTTCCAGTTCAATGAAAAACAAAATGATTTGACGTTTTGCTTTCGCTTTATTTTCAATGCAAAATAATTAAAGTTCAATCTAGAATTAACAAATTTATGTCGTTTTGACGAATGGCAGTTGTCGGCCACCATACACTTCCCCACAAACATTTGGTTAAGCAAGAGTTCAAAATATCAGAGGGTATTTTTATTGGGGACCTGGGGTGGAGGATTGGGGTTTGGTCATAGGTTTTGGACAAAACGAACTCTAGCTTAAGTCCACTCGGCCTAGACCCAGGGGTAGTCTGTCGGGTAGCGCTTGAAAATGTTCGTCGCGTCGTTTCTCTTGACCCGATTGAGTGCTCGTGGGTTTCCGAGGATAAGGTATACGACAGTAAAGAAAAATGTCTGCCACTCTGCAAAAGATGGAGCTATTAAAGCTAGGACTGTTGATGGAAGCAGTAATAAATTTTGAAATCACTCTTCGATTGACGGCTTTCTTTCTTTCTGTCAGAAGAGGAGACAACTTCCTAACGACCATGTTTGTTGTCCTGAACGTTGAGGCCTTCACTCTCATCCTCACCTTAAAAGGTCTGTGTTCGAGAAATGCCGGGATAAATCTCTCGCTTAAAAACTCCCACCATACGAATATTAAAATTTTGGAACAAAATGAGCCTTGTGCTGGAAAAAAGTCTTCGCTTTTAGAACTCGATCAAAGGGCACATGCTTAGGTTCTGTTGCTCTTCAATTGGAGTGAGAATAGTGGGACAATCGGACAATGTCAGGTTTGGCCTCTAGTACTCTATGCAGATTCGCATCACTGGAAAATGTATGCACTGCTTGATATAGCTGATGTTAAAACAGTGTCATTGCAGGTTTTTGACCACAGATTTGCAGTCATAGCTACTGAGAGCACCTGACGTCTTTGTCCCATATGGGGATAGGCCGAATGACATAGAATATAACATAAAATAACACTCACTTTGCGCGTCTAGTTTTGAAGTTCATCCTCTTCATCGTTGTCTTTTCCTTAATGAGCATTCTGTTGGTCTCATGTCAGGATTAGTGTTTAAACTCAGGTTCTGTTTTATGCCACGTGTTCCTTGGTGTCTTGAGGTACCGTTTTAACCAACATGGAAGAGACTGAGTCACGCAATGTACTAGCCGCTTAATCCATCATTATCGTTTAAATTGTACTTTCCAGTCGCAGAAGCTGGTGTCTATTCCCGCTTACACATGTATTCTTTAATCCACAGGATGCGCGTGAGTCAACTTAAACCGCAGTTTCTTGGTTCCCAACACAAACCAGGTTTTTTGCGGAGTGAACGAATATGAAGGCGCCATCTGACTTAGTCGCGCGTTATATGAACAGTCACTCCATAGAGAAATGCTTGGGAATCATTTTGGCGAGGAGCGGCGACGTGCTCCGGGAAACAATCCCAACAATCCCAGTTCCTTTGTTCCTTATCATCATCGGCTACCCATCGGCTATCAATTCGGCCAGCGAAAATTCCTGATCAAGGACTTAGCCTGCGTCTCAGACACGTGTGGAAATCATGAGGAGCGGGGCCTGGGAATAAGGTTGCGGTACCCTCGAGGAAGGAAGATACTCGCGTCGCCTTCGTCGCGCTTAGTTTTTTTTCGCGGCAACATTTCCCCTGGCGTGACCACTATGCACTTGCCTTGTTTTCGGCTGCTGTAGATGTTCAAACATGGGGCAAAATGTCTCGAATTATTGTCATTTTTGACATTTTTTGGACCATGTGCTCCTTTTTCCTAAAGGCCACACGCGTGAAGTTTAACTGGCTTCTGAGTAGACAACATGTGCACCTAAAGAAAAAGGATTTCAGTTGCTGAGACCTTCATACTACAAATTCACTCAATTTCGAATTAATACCTGAAAAAAGGAATGTAAGTTGCCCCGGACGTCTGAAAGCCACAAGGTGCATTAACTTTTTATAGATAGTATGATGGATATGTGTACTGAACGAAACTGCTAAAGTGACACTGGAACTCAAAGGGACTCGTTAAGTTTTGCTAACTTCCGCACTGATTGCCGTACTCGGTTTTCACTGCGTCTTTACTAAGCCAATCTCTACCTAGCAGTGTCTTTGGATCTAATAAAACCAGTGGAAAGGCAAATTGACGTCAGAAATTGTTAGTAAACGCAATTATTAGGTAATTTCCCCACACTTGTTTTAAAATGGCATATTACATCATAGCTTGTTGGCCGAAAAGTTTGATTTCAACGTGCTTTTTTTTCGACGTGTAATCCTGGACAATACCCCAAAGCCTTTTTTGTGCTTCTTATTTCGAAAGATCAAGAGATGATAGTTTTTCTAGGAATATGGTTTGGAGTTTTTGTTGAGCACAATCGGTAAGGCCTAAATTCACTTTCACTTTTTTTAAAAAACAATGGTTATTTTGGTGTGAGCGCGTAAGTGTTTGTGAAGGATGTGTCCGTACAGAAAAGGATTATATATTGTTTTATCCCAACTGGGCTACATCATCAGTCATTTATGAGACATAGCCGGTTATTTTTTACAAAGGATAGGTTGCCATTCTAGGAAAAAAATCGAAATAGATGTCAAAGAATCCTTCCTTGTTTTTAAGATCTAGTATTTAAGTTTTTTTTTTAACTTTCAATATTCACATAATCGATTTCCTGCTGTTAGAGTTTTATCCCTTAAAAATGACATCATGTACTTGTTTACACCAAAACCTGTGCGACACTCTGACAGTAACGCGGAACGTGAACTTTACACTCTCCTTATTTATTGAAATTAATAGCATATCATTTATAAGAAACTATTAAAAAAATGCCCTTTCCTTGAGTGTCAATGTATTTAGCACGAAAGTACTAACTGGGGACACTATTTTTACGTCTCCTACAGGAGAGGAGACCGCTATTTTACGTGGTCATCCGAGCCACGCGAAGGTCTAGGCATTTGCAGGGCAAAGGAAGTACCTTCAATTCTCAATCATTTTAAGACCATGAGTGTTGGTCCGGTTGCGGGAATTGAGCTCTGGACTGAGCTGATCCTGTTGCAGTTGACTGAACAGTGACAGTGACGGAAGTGAAGTTTTCTCTCCTATGACAGTAACGCAGGAAGTAAACTTTGCTTTCTTTTTTCCATACTGAAATATCGTTTCTTCGAAAACCCTGTGTGACAGCTAACTGCTTTTATTAAAAACTGAATCATTGGATATTGCAATTCTAGAGTTCTGATTGGCTTAGCTATCATGGTATATGAGCCATTATACCATGTTCTCCAAATATGGTAACCGTAGCCGTCTGTTCAAAATTAAAAACAAGCTGAAAATCGGTTGTTTTTACGAATAAAGTTGGGAAGAATTCTCGATATTTTGTGGGCGTTTGTTGGATATAAGATGATTATAGCCAACTCATGTCCAACGCGCACTCGTGGAAGAATTGTTAATTGACACTATGTCATAATATCTATGTATACTGTTCTAATATATTTGTCATGGACTTCCGTACGGGAAAAAGAAAAACTCCTGGCCTCAGTTGTTCAATAGGTGGATAGCGCTATCCACCAAATAAATCGTTATCCAATGGATAGTGCAACTGTTTGTTTCTGTAATACTTATCCACTAGATGGTGATTTATCCGATATATATTGCTATCCAAGTTTGAACAGTCTGGGTCTGGATTCAATGGCATTTACTCACCACAATATGCCGAATGTGCGAAACTTGCATCCCCATACTTTGTTTCGCTTGCGCCCTTTTATGTTCGACTTTTTCTTTCACGTAAGTGAGGTCTTTCTCTCTAGGTCATCTTAGCGTGGCGATGAAATAACAGAGAATAGATGTTTTTAAATTTAATATTGAAGAACTTCTACGTCTTTTTAAAATTGACAGGTGTCTTTGTGTACTGTTACGCATGATTGGCTGATATTTGAGTGTCCATTGGAGATAATTTCCACGAAAATGTTTGAATTTTAATAGCCCTTTCATGGAAAAGACTCAGCTATGAGGGAAAAAATTAGCATTGTTTTGGTTTTGTCTCTTTTATTGTTTCTCTTTTATTTTCAAGAGTTCTGACAAAAAATTACTTTCGACATAACAAATGCCAGCGAGATTGAGAGGGAAAATGTTTTAAAAATAGAAAAGTAAAAATCTTTCTTCTGTCTTGAAATTTTCGCCGGACGAAGGTAACTTTGTATAATACATATAAAACAACTAACCATGCAGTCGAAGCTAGTAGAAAGCTAAACAGCTGGACTTTTTTCTTAGCATAGGCGAGGCGTTTAATTTCTCTCTTGGCAGCAGTCAAAGTTAAAGTTGCAAAATTCATTCTGTTAAGTTGAGATGCCAAGTGCTGCTGAAGAGGGTGACGCTAGAGGGTTTCCTGCACAGACTCACTGCAGTGCATCAAACCATAACTCGTTTCAGGAGTGAAATTTTAAATACGTGCACATTTATTCGTAAAGATATACTTCGGTAACATGAAATCTTCGAAACAATATGAAGTCGACAGCAAGGGAAACGTCAAAACAAGAACTTTGCACTCTGCACGTGTTTCACGCTTTTCTGTCAGTTTCTCTACCGTCCCTGCACAGCTACGAAGTAAAATGACCAAGTTTTAATGTCCATTGAAAACGTGAACGGTTAAGCGATAAATTTTGCTCCAACTCCCTGAAACGTCTTGGAAACTACAATTTCGTTGGGTTTTGATGACATTTATCTGATAGGGCATGAATTTTTCGTTATTTTAGGCTATGGGGTGTAGAACATGAGTAAGTAACCAACTGATAACTATAACAGGGAGGTAATAGTACCGGTATCTGACTGCTGAACGCATGCTGTCCTTGGGAAGTTTGAGCCTGCGTGGCAGACGCAAAAAGGAGGGGGAGGGGGGGAGGGAGAAAAGCGCGAGGGGGAGAAGGGAAGGGAGCGCCTGCTATAAGAGCAGGGGTTTTTTCTCAACTAATCCGATAACGTCAACTATCAAAACGTGACCAATCACAAGAAGGACGCTTCTCAGCATGGTCCGAACTTTAATAATTACTTTGTTTCCCGGAACTGATTGTCAAGTCGAGACGCTTTTCTCGAGTGATATCATAATCGAGCGAAATAAAACATTTTTACTGTTCTTGCTCCCGCAGCAAACAGGACAAACATAGACTTCGAGCCGTCTCTCTTTTTTTACTGCTTGCAGTCTACGGCAAACAATGATCGGTTTCGTGTGAATACACAAAATCTTTGTTCTTACCTCATCAAAAACAATGGCCAGCCTGCAGAGACCCGAATAATGAAAGGAGAATTATAAACAATTGTCAAAAAGCTCTACGAATAGTTTTTACCAAAGCTTCAGCTCCCTCTTTACAAATCATTAGAAGTTCATTCATGACGGTATTTAGTGTTTTTGGGGGAAAAGCGGTGTTGTGTATATCGGCATTGCAGATGTTTGGCAAGAATCGTAATCGCCTTGAATTGCCGCTTGGTGTTTGGACAAATCCAGTATACAAAACCTCTTGAGCATCTCTGTCCGCTAAACAAGGTGTTACAGCTGGTTCTACTTCGGGTTTTAACGTTAAGTTGCTACATGATTGGAGTAATTTTGATCTTCCAAAGCTTGTGCCAGAAGAACACATTTGCTTGATGCCTGCATCATGTTTGTCTCTCATTAATGTCATTAATACACGCCAGGAAACAAGCCAATAAGTTACTCATTACGGCTCAGCCAATCTGGAATTTGCGGACGCCAGCGTCCGCAGAAATGAACAAAAGGGGGTTCTTATAGCAGGCGTCCCCTACCCTTTCTCCCCAATTCCTCTCCCTTTTTCCCTTCCTCCGTATCCCCTCTCGACGCCTGCTATGGAGGCTAGGGATATTTCGCTGCGCATGACAGGATAAGTGAGATTTTTTTGGCCTTTCCAAAGGCAAGCGCGACTGAACAAAATGGGCCACCACTGATGTCTTTTTAGTGAAGTGTCGCATGCAACGACTTCTCCGATTCTTGATCTTACGTCTTTTGTTTACTGATGCTAAAGAGATGAGCTTTGGGAGTTAAACTTAAGCGGCATGCAACGGAAATTAGAATGCCCTGGATATCGTAATTTGGGGTGCACAGACAGACATCGCCACGCACCGAAAGTAGCCTGGGCGCGAATGATCCTGCGCTTCGACAGCGTGGGTACAAACTTGGTTTTCAAGACCGGCATGCCGGGCATGCCGATTTTCTGCGACAGTTGGATTTCATGCCTGCCCATGCCTGGCATGCTCGGCATGCCGATTTTGGTCCTGTGTTTGTTGTGAAACCCTGGGTCTATGCAAAGTCTGCAGACGTTTGGAAAGCTGCCCTTCTGGTGAAGTAGGTTGTTTACCATCTACCCAAATTTTCAGGAAAATCCGGTTGGAAAGTAAATGGAACACGACTTTTTGGGTTTTTCCAGCGGAAACCTTCCGGGAGCAGCGAAACATCTGAAAAAGGTAGTCATGTTTTTTCTGGACGAAATTTTCCAATGGAAATTCGTGTTCCATTGCTTCAAAGTCACCTTTGATACCGGTTTCAGGCCTTCACGTTCGTTTTCCGGTAAGTGGAACTGATTTGTACAATGGTAAACGCGATTCCGGGACGAAATTTACCAGTCCTGAATTTTGCGTACCATTTGCCCAGACCGTGGACCGACTGGTTTGCCCACATGTAAATGGTAAACAAACTGTAGTGTCATTGTAACCATTTTTGGCTAGTAATTCAGAAGAAGAAAGGTTGAAAGATAAACCAAGACTGAGAAGTAATATATCAAACATGAGATGCAGTGTTTCATGTAATATATCAAACATGAGATGCAGTGTTTCATCACCAGATGAAACACCGAGAAGAGAGTTGAAAATACGACGCGCAGCGGAGTATTTTTGACGAACTTCGAGGTGTTTCATCTGGTGATGAAACACTGTGTCGAATGTTTGATATTTCTTCTCAAACAAAATCATTTTTGAAGGAGAAATTAAGGATGCAAATACTAAGCAGTGTTTCATCCGATTTCCAAACACTCATTAAACATTAATTTCCTTTGTATTTTCTTAATGAATTATTAATGAGTTTGAGAA